>RJWJ010016310.1:0-34691 GCA_004363605.1 Indri indri
CAGGAATGCCTGCCTTCCCCGCTCCCTTTCAGGGTTCAAATCCAAGTGGGCAGGAAGCCTCTCCCTGCCTTTTCTCCCAGCAACCTTCTCTCTCCCACAGACACTTCCTCCAGTAAATCCCCTGTGTATCTAAATCCCTGTCTTGGTGTCCGCTTCTTGGAGGACCTGAACTAACACACGTACTAAGTAGGCTGTCTGTCATTGGTGTACCGTATTAGTACTAGCAACTTCTCTGACAGGAGGACAGTTGTTCGCACCTTACCTACTCATTCAGCACTGGGTAAATGTGTCAAGGGTGCTGGGTGCTTGGTGCTGGCACACAGAGACGGTCCCACATATGGATAGGCTGACAAGCCAGTGTGCACAGATACACGCATACACAAATAGTCATAGTGATGTGGTTAATGCTCAAATAAAGATACACATAAGAAACACAAGAATCCAGAGGAGGAAGTATTACTTGGCCAGGGTGGGGAAGGGGCTGGGGGATGTACCGAGAAGGCTTCAATAAGGAAGGATAGTTGAATGCAGGCAAAGACATGTACCCCACCCTCTCAGTCTCTGTCTTCAGTGTGGCCCAAGAAGTAAAAAGGAAGGAACAGAAGTCCAGAGAGATGTAACAGCACATCCTTTGATGGGCTTTCCCCTTCCTCTTTTACCTCTTCCTGCGATGGCTATAAAGTAGCAGTAATTATCGCACGGATTCGAGACATGATCCACCTTGCCGAGTTGAAAGAAGCACAAATGTCAGCAATTTTCCACACTGGGAGGCAACTCCTAGACAGGCAAGTAGGTCTGAGGGGCTGCCCTGGAGGGCCCATGAATCCCATGCTGTGGGGACCACGCCGTTGTCACTCAGGGCACAGCCTCGACAGTTGAATGAGAATCTGTTATGGGCCGAACTGTTCCCTTCCCTGTCCCCTTACGAAAAATTCCTATGCTGAAATCCTCACCCACCCCCACCTCCGTACCTCAGAATGGGACTGTATTTGGAGTTAGAGTCTTTAAAGAGGTAATTAAGTTAAAGTGAGGTCATTAGGGTGGGCCCTAATCCAATATGACTGATAAATCCTGTCAAGAAGATGAGATTTGGACACAGAAACACAGACAGGGGGCAGACGATGTGAAGGGACACACAGAGAGGATGGCCACCCACAAGCCCAGGACAGGGGCCTGGACAGGTCCTTCCCTCACAGCCCTCAGAAGGCACCAACTCTGCCGACACCCAAACTCAGACTTCCAGCTCCCAGAACCGCGTGGAATAGATTTCAATTGTTTAAGCCACCCAGTTTGTTATTGCAACTTTGGCAGACTGATACGGAATTCCTCCTCCCCTTCCTCGTGGGTGGGATTTGGCCCCACTCCGCCCACAACCTTCATAGGGAAAGGTGGCATTTTTCTTTCCCAGAGAACTGGAGATTCACCCTTGGCCACAGGACAGGGAGCGGGGGACGTGGGGCCTGAGGAAGAGCAGAAAGCCAAGCTTTCCCATGAGGACTGGGTCGTGCCAGATGCAGAAGAATTCACTAAAGACCGCAGGTCCCAGAAGCCTTAAAACAAAAATGGAAAAGCTACACTTTTGACCCTTCATTTTAATGCTCAGATGCTGTTGGACAGCAAGGCAAGTTATTTTGCAGGACTGAAAAAAGAGATAGGGCACGTGGTAAGGATCATGGTAGATGGGTCGCCCCGCAGTCCAAAAGGAGGAAAAACGAGGAGAAGGACACGCTGAGGGACTGGAACCCAAACAGCAACTCATGTGAAGCTTTTGTTTTGTCCCCTGAGGAACGCGAGTGGGAATTCATGAGAAAGGGTTGTGTGATACCTCAAACTCACATCTCGACGTTGCTGGAAAGGAAGGCTTCGTTGGCCCTGGGTCAGAACCAAGAAACATGAGCAGTTCTAACTTGCGGGGTGTGATGTGATGATCCAGTCACTTTCCTGGGGCGAATCAAGTCGTACTGTGACAGATACTACATTGTAGAAAATCACGTCTGAGGGGGAGCTAACCAATGCCCGAGGCCGGGCTGCAATATCTGAATTCTCAAACCATCTCCCTTAAGGAAAACATTTCATGAAATTGACTTATACACTCTGGCGTTTTCTGACGTACTGAGGAGTAGTTTCCTACTAAAGCATTTTCTTTTTCATTTTTATGTAAACAACAGAAATGTGTGGGGTTACTAAGGATAAATCGCCCCACTCAAACATACTTAATGCACGTGCCTTCTTTTTTAATGTCCCTAGGGTGGCACCAACCTGCCCAGTGTGCCTAACATGACTTTAGACCCCTCTCTTTCAACTTAATCTCATGCCTCCATATGCTTAGTGCATAGAGGAGTAGAACAAGGAGCAAGCAACAAGACAGGAGAGAATTAGGGTCTAAATCAAACAGCAAGCATCTCCATCCTTGCCCGTGCTGAGAGAAGCAGCTCAGAAAGAATCCACACCCACTGTGAGAAGCAGCAGTGGTGAATGGGAGAAGCCTTGGAGAAGTGCAAAGGGTAACCCTGGGGTCTCCAGGAGGGGCAAGGAGCTGCACAACTTCAGGGATGACAATAAGAGAAGCCACAGCTGAGAAGAGGGGACTCAGTGACAGCTGCAGCTGCAGAAGAGATCATCACCTCTCAGGGAAATTCATTTATTGAGCACCTACTAGGTGCTAAGAGAGAATAAGTAAGTCCTGATGCCTAGGGAGTAGGGAGCCAAGGGATCAGCCTTCAGATGCTGTGATCTGTGGCTTTGAGTGACTGCCTCTGTCCCCCTGAACTAGCCTGGGGGAGCACTATTATTTTTTCTCTCTCTTCTCCTAACCATATCTTTTCTCAGAAATTCAGGAACATCGTTGGTAGCAAAAGCCCTAATTTGTATCTCCAAACCTGTTTCTAGAGCAGCAGAAGTGGGCATTTCCATTTAGGTATCTTGCTGGCATTGTAGACTCATTATCTTCCCCAGGCACCTCTCTCCCCACCTCTGCCCTCCGCAAACAGACAAAACCCCAGACCAGCTCTTTGGTGCAGCACTGTTCTTCACTGATGTGCTCAAAGCTTGTCTCGTTTGATTCTTCCTCTTCTGCCCCAGCCAGTCAGCTGCCATGTTATTTTCGACTCCCTGCACACCTATACCTGTAGGACCGTGTTCTTTCCTTCTCATTCCAGCTGTCACCTTCACTGTCCCTTCTGTCATCGACCTTCAACCACACTGCTGCAGCAGACTCCTAACTGGTCTCCTTACCTCCCTGCAAACTGTACCTCTGTCCTTCAGACTTTCCTCCATTGTCCCCACTGGTGGAATCCCCTTTGAAAGGGCAGCCCAAATGCCACCACCTCCTCTATGAGTCTTCCATAATATGCTCAGTGGGAATATAGGCTCTCCCTCTTCTGAAATCACACAATCTAGGTTTGCCTTACCTTAATTTGTGTCCATGAAGATGCCTCCCATGTTTAGATGATGTCCTCTGTGCTCCACACAGATCTATCCAACATCTTACATGACTTCTTCCCTTAGATAACCTGTAGGCATCTCAAATGAACATGTCCAAAAGGGAATTCTTGATTTCTCCCTCAAAACCTGATAATCCACCAGTCTTCTCCATTTTGTAATTGGCTGCACCATTCTGTCTGTTTGTCAAACCAAAAACTTTGGCTTTATCATTGATTCTTCTCCCTCATCCCCGTCCAGTCCATTGAATGTTCTTATTGCCAAAATAAATTGTGATTTCACTAACTTCCCATCACCCCTGCTGCTATCCTAGTGTAAACTAATATATTTCCAGGATTATTGCAATTGCCTCATAAAGGATGTCCCTGATAAAGTGGTTTATAGTAAATGTAAATTAGATCATGTCATTTATCTGCTTAACACCCTCCAGTGGCTTCTCATCACACTTAGAATAAAATCCAAATTCTTTACTCTGTCCTACAAGGCTCTTTGCTCTGGCCCCTGCTGCATCTCTGACCTTGTCTGCTACTACTTTCCTCCTTGGTCCATTCCTCAAACATATCATACATGCTCCTGCCTCAGGATCTTTGCACTTCTTCATCCTGTCTGGGACACTGTCTCCCAGATGTTTGCGTGGCTAGCCTCTTGTCTGCGTTCGTATCTCAATCCACATGCCACCCTCTCAGAGAGGCCTTTCCTGACCATCTGTTAGAGCACAGTATCCTTGCTCACCTCACCTCACCTTGCTTAATTTTCCTCACAACATTCAACACTGGATGAAAGTTCTAATTAGTTTGTGTCCTTGTTTTTTGTTTCCTGTCACCTTGAACATGAGGTTCTATAAAAGCAGGGACCTTGTTTGTTCAGCTAACAAACTTTCACCATAATGGCTCTTGAAAAATTATGCCATCTTTGTTGTCCAGCCTCCAATAGTCCACAATCAGTCTCTCCTTCTGGTATTAATGCCCTTGCATAGTCTGTTCCCACACCTAATAGGGATGACCCTTGTACCCAATAAGATATCTCAGGAATAATGACACATAAACTTCTGAGACAAGATCATAAAAGACATTGTGACTTCTGCCTTGTTTTCCTGCATCACTCACTCTGGGGACAGCCAGCAGCCATGCTGTAAGGATACTCAAGGAGTCCGGTGGATAAGTCCATGTGATGAGGACCTGGGGTCTTCTGCCAAGATCCAGCATCAACTTGGCAATCATGTGAGTGTGACGTTTTTGAAGTGGGTCCTCCATCCCTAGTTGAGCCTTTAGATGACTGCAGCCTTAGCGGGGTACACAAAGACGAATGCAATGTGGTCCCTGATCTCAGGCTATTCGAAAATTAGAAAGAGAAAAAGAGGGGGGAAAAAAGAATTAAATACAGAGGAAAGAAAGACTCAAATGCTGTAGTGGAAGAGTAAAGGGAGCATGGTGGTGGGAATGATTTGACTCCACTACAGGGAAAGAAGGATTAGAGGAAGCTTCCAGTGGAAGAGATGCTTGAGTTAATTCCTGAAGAACAAGAGTTAGTAATTAATGAACACTGGTTGACATTGCCTCCAAGTTACTGTTGGCTTAGGCTCTGGAATTGTTCTTGAGGTGGGATTATCTTTTTCCCTGATGGAATGTTCAAATTAATAAGAGAAAAGAATGAATGAAGACTTGAGCACTGACCCTAAATCTGGGAAGAATTCATTCCTCATGTATCTTAGATGACTTCAAAGAAAGTGAAGAGAGAGGATTATCAATAGAACTTCCTTGTTGCATTTTTTCCTTTTCCTTTTTAACTTCGCTATAGCAACATTCTGTTAAGGCCTCTCAAAAGTATAGAGGACTGTCCGTTGGTTATTATGACTGCAATGGAAAGGCTGGAAGCATTTTCAGAGGTATCCAAGTGCGTAAGGTGCAACTATTAGGTAATGAGTTGGAATTTTAACAGTCCTGAACACATACATCTTAATGAGCATGGTCCCCCGGGAGGAGGTCAGCCGCTTATTCCAATGATTTTGTCATTACTGAAAACGTTCTGAGAACGCATGTCTCTCTGGAAATTGTCTTCGAACCTACAGCATGTTCTTTTGAATTGCCTTGATGATGGTAAATCTTAGTCCTTTGAGTCTGAATTTTTACTTACATGCAAGAGGTAATTTTCTAAGCCATACCAGCCTGAGGGAATAGTCAAATGATAAGACAATGACATAAGCCCATTCATTACTCCACAGCTCAGCCCCATCAGCTGGTTTGCTAGAATTCTGACCCACTTCGTTCTGCCTCTAGGTGTATGTTTGGGGAGTAGGGAGCAACACTGGGATGGAGAGAGGGGAGAATGGAGATGAGTCTTTACACATAGGCCTATTTTGATTTATTTATCTATTTTAAGCCATAACCCTTCAATTGCCTGGCAGTCAATTCCAGTCCATTCAGTGGGAGCCCCATTGACTCTAGAAGATGCTTTCTGGAGACACTCTACGTGGTAGTGTGGTTGCTCTTCATCCTTTTAACAGTAGCAAACTCTTACTTCTTAGCACTTTTTCCTGCTCACCTTGCTCTATCTTTCTCCAGATCACTCAAAAACACACACTTACTTGATGTATTTTTCACTGCCTCCCTCCCCCATCTAGACTGCTAGCTCTGAGAGATCGGTATTTTTTGTTTGCTCACTCCTATATCCCAGCACCTACACCAGCGCCTGGCAGGCACAAAGTCAGCACTCAAGTATTTGTTAAATGAATAAATGAATTATTAATAGTTACTCCTAAAGGCAGAGGAGAGGGAATTTATAATCATACAAGTAACTTTAGAACCTGAATGGCCAACATGCGGTATCAGTTTTTGGAAGTCTCATGTTTTATCTTAAAACATATATAGACTTTTGTATTCTAATCCATAATAAAATCTGTTAGATAGAAAAAATAATCTTAGAAAGAAATTGATGTTCCCAAAAGATGTCTGATGTCTATCATTCATTCATGAAAGAATGACATTTTTATTCATGATTAATGATATTATTCATTCATGAAAGAATGATGTGTATTGAGCATCTATAAAGTGCCAAGCCCGGTGCAGGCCACTGAGGACCATCTCTTCTGTGGCTTTATAATCCTCCTGACCTCATATGTCCTCAAGAAGCATGTGTCTTGTGGTTAGCAAAGTTGGGAATTTAGTGGAGCAATTATGACATCTTCCCCAAATGCTGATAATGATATTTTTAAGTAATAACCACCATTTGTGGGAGGTTTACTCTGGGTTCTAGTTTTCCATTGTTGTATAACAAATGACCCCAAAACTTAGTAGTGTGAAACAACACAATTTCGTGGGTCAAGAATTTGGGCAGGGCAC
This sequence comes from Indri indri, assembly GCA_004363605.1. Taxonomy (NCBI): domain Eukaryota; kingdom Metazoa; phylum Chordata; class Mammalia; order Primates; family Indriidae; genus Indri; species Indri indri. Next base: position 6,780 of record RJWJ010016310.1, read on the forward strand.
TGCTGGAACAGCACCACAGCTCTTGGCCCTACTCCACATTGACCTGGGCCTCAGCTGGGTGGCTTGACTGGCTGGAGATGGCTGGGATGGCTTGCTTAGGTCCATGGGTCTGGGGCCTTGGTTCTGGAGATTTCCTGGATTCCTTGGTTCTTCTTCAAGTTGCATCTTCTGCCACTGAAATGAACATTCTTCATTCATATGCCTGGTGCCTGGGCTGGAATATCTGGAAAAGGCAGGCACCTTTCTTTCTCCACACTGCCTTTCCGTGGGGCTAGCTGAGGCTTCCTACAGCATGGTGGTCTCAGGGTGGTTGGATTTCTCCCATGGTAGCTAGTTTCCTTGGAATGGGAGCTCCAATTGACTGGACAGAAGCTGAAGGTGTCTTATGACCTAACCTTGGACATCCCACAATATCAATCTCACCCCATCTGTGTATTGGGCAAGTCACTAAGGCCAGTCCATATTCAAAGGGAGTGGAATTAGACTCTACCCCTCAGTGGAAAAGAGAGCAAAGAATTTGCGGCCACCTTCAATCTGCCACACCATGCGTAGGCAGCATGCTAAGGGCTTTCCTCACAGCATCCCTTTTCACCTTATGACAGCCCGATGAAGTAGGTACCATGGCTGTTCCCATTTTACGACAAAGAAATTGAGGCTTTGAAGGAACGTAACTTCCCTCTGAGCCCATAGCTAGTAATTGGTGGAGCCAGTAACAAATTAAAATTTAATTTCCTTGAATTTATAAAGCAAACAGATAGCATTCTGCCTATTTAGAAATGGCTTCGGGGCAGACAGGGAAAAGTGAGTGGAGGTGGGAGGTTGGTTCTTACGGTAAGTCCTTGTAACTGCTCATAAGGAAAGACCTCGTCAAAGCATTGGCTACATGCTACATAATAAGCCCATCTTTGAGCTTGGACCAGAGAGAGGGTTTGGGGCTCCAGAGAAGAATGTCGGCAGCTATAAAATAAAGCAGCTATGCCTCAGGGTGTATGTGAACCACAGCTGGTAACCCCAGACTGGGATATTGATTTCTTCAGGGCAAATGAAAGAGAACGTGTGTGCCAAATTGTTTTTTTTTTCAACCTAAGAAAAATAGTGGCGAGTCTCTGGAACGACCCTAACAATCCCACATTCATGAAGTGGCTCAAACCAGCAGGACTCATGTTTGGAATGGAAAGACTGGAGCCGAGGAAAAGGAAAGTGGAATTTCTCTTTGGAGTTTTGAAGTCCCTTCTTAGCTTATGGCTTTGAGTTGCTTGAAAAGCTTGAAGGAATTTCCACACTTAGCACACTTCCCGTGGCTGCCCGCTGCCTGGCTCCAAAGCACATTTTGTGGGGTTTAAGTGCGTTCCCATCCAAAGCATTATAATAGATGCTGTCACTGGGGCTGGATCCTGCCGGTGGAAGGCAGGTCACCCCAAAAGGTCCCGTTTCCTGACCGAATGCTTGGTTAATGGTATCTTGTCTTATTCACATCCTATTGGAAATGGTGTGAAACAGGGCTTGGGAGTAGATCTGGTTTTAGTCAATCTGGCTTATGCGGCCTTGTTTGACAAGCAACAGAGGCCGGGCTCTTGGTTTTAAAAGAGAAATCCTAGTTTTACAGAAGATTTTTTTTTTTTCCTCCTTCAAAAGACTGAGAAACTTACCAACTGCTTGTGGCTGACACAGTGCTACACACACGAAATGCTTTAAAAATAACAATCTTTCTTTGCTCATTTCACGTATGCATTCACCAAACATACATTTAGATACCTTAGTATCTAAATACTAAGGTACCTTAGATACCATTAGTTTTCTGCCAGAGACTATAGTAGTACCTGTTAGGGAGACGATCATGCACAAAATAGACTTCATTCCTGCCCTCATGAAGTTTACAGTCTAGCAGGGAAGACAGAAATTGAACAACCTCCAAAACTAATATAAATAAGTGCTTGTAAGTGAAAGATATGGGGCACTAAGGGGAGGTTGGCAGAAAGCTTGACTTAGATTGAGGGGCTTAAGTGCCAAGGAAGAGACATTGAAACAGAGGCCTGGCAGATAGATAGAAACTATCCGCCACAGAGCTGGGGGAACTGAGTTCCATACAGAGGGAACAGCAAGGATGAGGCAGAGTGGGCTCAGATGAGACTCGAGAGACAGGGAGAGCCTAGATCGTGCAGGACCTGAAGGCCAAGATCAGGATTTTGTGTTTTGAATTCTCCCTCCAATCGGTTTCATTTAAACCACTTTCTACCATCATCAGCTGGATTGGATGCAAAGCCCTATCAGTTACTGAGCTAATTAATTAGACCTTGAAGCAGCCAATTTGAAGCCAGGCCTGTAACTGTCAAGGCTTTGGCATTCTCCACTGTAGTGGTGGGGTCAAGATGCAAGCACTAGCTTGGGAGAAAGATGGGATTTAAATGTGTGTATATTGTCCTATTTATCCTCCATTTATATTTCCTTTCAATTAAAAATTACTGAGTATATCCTATAAGCGAAATGCCTTGAAGATTCAAAGAGGTCTGGGATACGTCCTTTCCCTCCAGGAGCTTGTGTCTCCGTGGAAGAGCCAGCTCTGTGAATCGCCCTGCAAAACCACAGACTCACGCAGCGGAATGGGCAGCACCTGAAACACCATCTGGGCCAGGTTCACAGCCATACCCTTCAGGGTCACAGAGCTTGATAGTAATTGTCTTTTAATTTTGTGGTCTTCATTTTGATTATAATCTAAAACGTATTTTTCTGGTCATAAAGGAAAAAAGATCCTGGTGTTTGCACCAATGATTTACAACTGAAAGACATTTTATGGCATAAGACTTTAGTGCCTTAAGTCAATGTTTGTCAAAGTGAGATCCATGAAAACTTGAGGGCCCTCAGAGGTATTTTCAGGAGTCTATGGGAATTTATTCCCCCTTTAAAAATTTGTTCTTAGATCACCAAGTTTGAGAAACTAATCTATTCCAACACACACTATGACAGAGTTTTAAAAACCCCAAGGCCTAGAAAAGATAAGAATAAAATTCCTACAATATTTAAGATTTATTGTATAAATTAGAGATTATAGATTTCAAGGTCCTCTTGCATTCTTTATCTCATTGCTTTTTTGTAAATATATATGAACCACACAAGGTAGACAGTATTATTATCCTTGTGAGAGAGATAAAAAAGTTGAGGTTTGTAGCTGTTAAATAACTTGCCCAAGTTCAACTAATAATGAATGTAAATGTGGACTTGGAATGAAAACACTCTGATTCCCAGTCCAGTAGTCATCCCCTGTCCCAACCTGCTAGGATTCAGAGCAACAGATGTGAGCCATTGAAATCTGCAACCTCTGGTCCAGGCGTGTGCTTTAGTTTTGTTTTGCCAATTACACAAAAATTCCTCATTTGATCGTAGTCATTCCATGATATCTTAACGATTTCCTCTGCTTAGCTGTGGTGGTTTTAAAATGTCTACACATTCTTTGATTGCTCCCATAAAGGAGTTCTATGTATCTACCCCTTGAATCTGGCCGACTAACAGTGTGTGGTAGAAGTGACTCTATGCGAATTCTGAGACTAGGTCATAAAAGGTGATATGGCTTCCACCTGGTCCTCATGGGATGCTCCCTCTTGGAAGCCGGCCACCATGCTGTGAGGAAGCCCTGGTCACATGGAAAGGCCATGTGTAGATGCTCAGCTGACACCCCCAGTCACGGTCCCAGCCAATAGCCAGCCTCACCCCCAGACTTATGTGTGGGAAAGATGACTCCATCTCTAGCAGCCATCCGACTGTAACCACACGAGGAAGCCTGTGTGAGAACCATCTAGCTGAGCCTAGACCCCTGAGAGATAGTAACAGCATAACGATTAAGCCACTAAGCTTTGAGGTGATTTGTTTGGCAGCGATAGTGGCTGGAAAGCTGGTTGAGTACCTTGTGTGTGGTGGTGTCACCAGTGTTCTCCTGACAGACATCATGCTCAGCTCGGCTGGGAGCTGCCAGGCTGAAGGAGACCAGAGGCTGTGCACAATGATGGCTTGACTGTTCCTAACATTTCTGTTCCTCTGACTCATGTCTTCTTTTTTTCATCAGAAAACGCTGTACTTTTTAGCCCAGCTCAGTGCTGTTTTTGCAAACAGGGAATCAACTCAGCCTAAGGTGAAAATAATAGGCTCCTTAGAGTTCCTTCGGATGAGCTCCCTTTGCTAAGGCTGAAATAGTTCCCCTCCCAAATCCAGGAACTGCTGAGCCAGCTGCCCTGAAGGACCAGAAGGGCCAAAGGCAGCCAGAAGGAAGGCCACAGGCAGTGGACATCTTCAGGGCAGGGAGATGATGTTTTCACCTCCGGCCCCAGACCCCAGCACAGGTTCCTGCCCAAATGGATTTGGGTTTTCTAACTGAATAAACGAACTCATAGTAACAATAGATTTGCCTGCTCTGACTGAACTTATTCGCAACTCATTGGCCTATGAATGAATAATCAAGGTACACATTTTTTTATAAAGGAAAAATTCTCCTTCTCCCCCCAAATAGGTGGAGAGTGCAGGGGAACAAAGTCATTTGTAATTGGGATAAGTCGATGAGTGAGCAGAAGGCTTTTAAAATGAAATCTTAAACAGAGAAAGAGAAGAATCTTCATTTGGCTGAGTTAATTTCTAGCCTGTAGTCACTAAAATGTCATCTCACTTGAAAGTGAGAGTCAGAATGTCATGATGCACAGGTTGTCTGCAGAGAAGATCTGTCTTACAGAAAGCAGAGGTGCCTCCTGCATGATGACTGGAGGTGTCAGGAAAGCCTCACCCCATGGGCTTCTACAAATGGCCACACAGGCTGGGCACCACCGCCGCCCATGTGTACCATGCACAGAGACCAGGAGCTTCACGGGAACTGAAAGGCTAGTGAAAAGAGATTAATCCCTGGCAAGCATCTACCATGTTCTTAGTATGGTGGGGATTTGAAAACAGCATCAAGAAGTGGTCTGATTGGAAAGACAGACGCACTGGTGAATACTAAGTGCTATGGGAACAAGCAAGTGTTTAACTCTACCTGAGGAAGTCTAGGAAAGTGCATCAGGGAATATGACTTTTGAGTAGAATCTGGTAAGAAGTGGAGTTTGGGAAGAACATTCTGGTTATAAGATGTTCCACATGCAAAGTCTCCTGAATACAAAGGAGTAAGGTCTAGTGGGGAATAAACTGGAAGGGTTACACAGAGACCTGACTGGAAAGGATCCTGGGTTGCTAAGAAGTTTGACCTTGACCTTCCAGGTGCATTCTCTGTTAGGAGAGCAGAACATGGCAGGCCCAGGGACAGCAGCCATAAACACGCAGCGTGGAGCCTGAGAGCCATGAGGTCAGCCAGTTCCTCCCCTCTGCCTTGTCGAGGTGAGAAAGGTGGGAGATGTTTGTACACACAGAAACCTTTTATAACAGTAATGTGGGTTGTCCCATCAAGACCAGTTCTCTAATTCATTTTATCCCAAAGTTGGTCAGATCAGAAGTGGGAAGAAACCAAAGGCCTCAGAGGCTGGATTAATAAGTACAAGTGTGTGTTTTTCTGTGGTAGTAGCTGCTGTTTCTGCAGTTAGCCGGGAGCATCCTGGGCTGTTAGAGGCTTAAAGAGACTTGAGTGTCTGGTCAAGGGTCTCTGGTGGTTAGTTGAACTTGGCCCAAGGCAGGGAATGGAGAGACCCCTTCACCTACTTCACAGTTTTGCATCGGACGCACCCAGTTCAAGGTTCTTAAACATATACTTTGGGACATCTTTGAAGATAAGCCAAGTACACTCTTGTAAAAATAATGCTAGTCTCAATACTAAACATAATAATAGTGTTATGAACTAAATGTTTGTGTCTTTCCAAAATTCATATGTTGGAGCCTTAATCTCCAGTGTGGCTGTATTTAGAGATGAAGACATTAAGGAAGTAATTAAGATTAATTAAGAAGTAATTAAGTCATAAGGGTAGGGCCCTGATCCAATAGGATTAGTATCCTTGTAAGAAGGGATACCAGAGAGTTCATTTTCTCTCTTAGCACACATATACCGAGGAAAGGCCATGTGAGAACATAGGCGAGAAGGTGTCCATCTGCTAGCCAGGTAGAGGGCTCTTGCCGAGAACTAAATTGGTCACACCTTGGTCTGGGACTTCCAGCCTCTAGAACTGTAAGAAAATAAAACTCTTGTTTAAGCCACTCAGCCACTTAGTATTTTGTTATGGCAACTCAAGCTAATACAAATAATAATAATAGTTAACATTTATGGAGCACTTATTATGGGTGAGTCACTGTTATAGGCGCTAGTCACTATTATCAGTGCTTTATATTTTTATTAGCTATAGTCATTAGTGGTAGGCACCATTATCTCCATTTTACATTTGAGGAAACTGAGGCCTACTAACTTGCCAGAGGCAATGCAGCTAACGAGTGGTAGAGGCAGGATTTAAACCCAGCAAAGGGCCCCAGAGACCCTTCCCATAATTTACACTGCTGGTCATTGAGATGCACATTGGAAAGGTCTGCCTTCTGAGCAGAGCTTCTCACTGAGCAGGGACCCAGGACCTTGGCCAATTTTCTGCCGGATGACTTGTTCAGGCCAGCACCAAGAGGCCTCTTTTCCCCTGCATGTACCCCGGCTGTGTGGCTTGATCTTTCCCCAAAGGGTTTGGAACCTGTGATGCTCAGACCTCCCACAGACGTTGCTGGTGTCCCAGAGCCATTTCTGCTCTGCTTTCCCATAAAGGGCAAACATTATTCAGACAGCCCAGCCTGCCTGCACATTAAGGAGATGGGAACTGAGAGCTGTAAAGGAAGCTTCAAAGAACCACAGAAATAATTTTTTTTTTTTTCCTAATCATTTTGGATCCATTTGTCCATTACCCATTTGAGAAAAACCTTGCAGAAAAGCAATTTCCTAATATGGCGTTTTGGATGTACAATGTAAACATTTGCGTTCATGGGACAAATAGGCTTGAGCTGTCGTTAAACTCCCTAGAGATACATTTTTCTTTCTATTTTCTTCTCTGTGATGTGATATGACATTATAGAGTGTTGGAGATGGAGGGGGCAGTCTTGTGTACTTATGCATTTTCCCATTGATTCTCTCATGGTATTTTGATTGTACATTATTTTCCCAGAAAAATCATCATAAACCATTTGGAATGGTCACACTTTTAATGGGTGCTAAAGATTTTTCTCTCTAGTTTTGTCATCAGAAATCGGTGCTCTGAGAGGCTCCCTATCCCATGGCAAGTTGGTGGTGGAACTGAGAATGGCACCCCAAGCCTCCACTCCCCGACTGCGCTGGCCCCACACAACAGCCACACTTTCCTTCTGGCTCTGGCTTGAATCTAAGCTTCAAAATGGAAAGAGCTGGCGAAAACCTGACACTAAATAGCTTTGTCCTGTCTCTTTGTATTACGTATTCCTCTGCCCGATGAAGTGCAGGTTGACTTCAAGCCAAAAGCTTACCATGTGCTCCAGAGGTCACCAAACTCAGCTCCGCACCAGGCCTCAGAGCAAGCTCAGAAGGCAGAGTCCTTCCACCCAGGCTTTTCTGTTCCTGTGCAAGAAGCACCCACCAGCTGCCCTTGGGGCCAAGCCTGCAGAACAGTCGTGCAGATGGTTTCTAAGATCCCAAACCTTTCTAAAGCCACTCTCCACTCAAGGTCCCTTTAGCTCCACATGTATTTATAAGACTCTTCTGCCATTTTCTGCTGCTTTTCTTCTATGATTTCCACCTCTTTTTCTTCCTAACACTTGGTGAAGAACTATTGGAAATACCATCCCTCCTGTTGGCTGTGTCCCTACTTAAATGAGCAGTCTCTTGAGATGCACTCCTAGAATGTTCTTTGTTGAACTTCGTGCAAAGTGATGCCATCGTCAGCTAGAAACGTAAATGAATGGCTCAGACTGTAATTCCTCGAGGTAGTGCCTGACATAAATCAAGGCAAACCTGCTAAATAACTTTCAAAGCAAAGGATGGTCTTTGGCACAAGCATAATTTTGGCACCTTCACACAAAAGTGTTATTTTTGGAGGAAACAAGCAAACAAAAAGACACAGCACAGTACGTATTAATAGTAATTCTAATAGCTACCATGTATTGAGTGCTTATGTGTTCAATAATTTTACATACATTATTTCATTTAATACTCTTAGTTTAACTCCACAACAACTCAAAAAGGGAGGTTGTGTATTAATAATTAGCACCATTTACAAATGTGGAGAGAGGTTAAAGACCTTTCCAAGGTCACAGAGCCAGGAAGGTTGGATGGGGAAAGGACGATGAGTAACCAAAGATGTTAAGACTTCTCAATTGAATAGTGCAGAGCAAACATGATGAAACCAAGACAGCACGAGTGGCAGAGGACTTTCAGGGTGATGCCAGCCAGGCAAGATAGCAGGAATAGGGTGGGGACTCAGGATGGAGCAGTTGGGAGCATACCCATACCCTCCAACACCCCCATCTCACTCACGACAACATGGAGTCATCTCTGAAGGTTGGTGACAACTGTGAAGTGGGCCAAACTGAGCTGGTGGACCCCAGTGCCACCTAAGCATTCTCTTTTGGTGGGCGATTCCCAATATCTCCTGGGCTTCTGGTTTCTCTTCCTCTGGGCTGGCTTTCAGTGGCATTGATAAATTGTCCCTATGCTGGGACAAAGGCTTCCACGAACTCCCTCCCTGCCAAACCTTCTGGTGGGTCATACTGACTTGGCCCTCAACTCCATCCAGCCTGCACAGCCTGTCCTGACCAGCTCTAGCCTCTTCCAAGCCTCATCAAGAGAACTTTTAGGTGGGCTGTGTGAAGGTGTGATGGAGTGGTGTGGGCTCCCTGTAAAGATTTAGTTCCAGGTAGGCAACCTGGAACAGCAAGAGAGCTCTGGCCGAGGAATATAAGATAGTGAGAAGGTCTACGCAGGTGGCTTCTTGGGCCCCTAGCCAAACAGCCACAGAGCTGGTGGGAGGACTCAGGTCTCCCAACCTAGTCAGGGACATTTGCCCATCAGCCTCGTCTTGAGAAAAGACCGCTCATTTTGCATGGGCACCACAATAGGAAAGCAAAAGCATTTGTGTTTCAAAAGAGCAATGCCAGGCACATTTTAAACCAAAGCGATGAATTTCTATCAAATAATGAAGTGTCTGTCTGCTGGTCTGTTATTGCATCATGAGAAAATAGCTGGATGGGCTGTCACGATGTTCAGAGGCTATGTTTAGGATGGTCTGACTTACAGCTAGACTACGAAGCATGCACCGAATTCTTTAGGGAGAGGTAGGAAGTTATCCTCTAGAGAATCTGCAGGCCTTGATTTGCAATCAGGCTTCTTTTTCACAGCAGCAATTCCATGTAGCTGAGTTCCACGGTGAATAGCCAGGGATTCATTTATTTAACTGCATTAATAAATCCTAAGCAATCCTTAGGGAAGCCAGACTCTCACAGCTGGTAGAACGTCAGCCACCAGGTGGGGAGGCTGGCGCTGAGAGGGGCTTCCTGGCAGCCCCCAAACCACAGAATATGAGCAACTACCCAGCCTTACCCGCTGCCTCAGACTCCTCCCTCCTTCTGCTATGGCCACTGGGCTTCGACGGAAAAACAAAACAGAATCGGCTGCTTGCTAGATGCCCCGACACATGCCACTTTGGGGTAGGAGGGAGACGGGGAGAGGAATGCAGGAAGAAGGGGTCAGATGAAATTATGGCTGCTTCAAGGGGGACGCGGAACTCACAGCATCACAGGAAGCACCGGCGCACAGGGCACCCTCAGCCTCCCGGCCTCTGGAAGGACAGCCGGGGCGCTCGCTGGTCTGCGGGGGGGAGTGGGGTAGTCGGTAAAAGCACTGTGCTCTCCCCCCACATCCTGCCTCCAGGTAAATGTGTGTATTTAACTGAAACCACAACCACAAAGGCTCATGAAATTTTCCTGTAAGCCAGTTAAAGCAAGGAGAGTCACAGTAGTAGATAATATTAAGCTATGTCCCAGTTCTTTTTCGCTTACAAGTCCCTGAATTGTTTGTTTACACATGAAGAGCAAAAAAAAAAAAAAAAAAAAAAAGACTCTAGTCTTTCTTCTTAATTGCTGTAATTATACTTGTGCCACCCACAAAAGAGGCCTGTTGATCTCATTTCTACAGGGCAATTGCCATAGCCTTGCTCTTCTTAGCTCTTTACAAGATTTTCCTCATTTTCTGATTATCACTGGCCTGTGGAGCAGCCAGGAGAAGTTATTTTCTCCCTGGTGCATTTCTCTCCTCCCCCCTTCTCTCTCTCTCTCTTTCTCTGTCTCTGCTGCTTCTGCTGGGTAGTTACCAGGAAGAGCTCACTTCCTAGGGATCAAAAGGGATTGCAATTTCTGTGATCAATTGTATGTGGTTAGGCATTCTCAGAATATTCTGAATGTGGAAGTACTCAAAAGCCCATAATCTGGATAATAGTGGTCTGTGCTGGCCACATCCCTTAGGAAAGGCTCGGGAAACCTGGGTCAAAAAACTTACAAACTCTTGTCTGGCTCTCATGCATTCAGCGTCGAATTGGGTCAAGCGTTTCCTTTGGGTTACCCGATACACGGCAATTTGAAGTATCATTGTAGCTCCCTGAAAGTCCTGCCGAATCTTTTCCCTGTTTAATCGTGAAGGAATGCCGTTCCAAAGACTTGGGGTCAGAAGGGCGCAATAAATCAATCCAGATACACTCCTAATGAATGGCAAATTAAACAGCATTTGTTTTAAGTTCATAGGTCCTCTTGGAAGATGCCTTTTTAGTGCAAGCAAAATTCCTGGGTTGCAGGTATGGAAGGCTATGGGGGCGGGGTGTGGAGGGCTTGCAGTCTCAGGGTCTGTTTAGGAACGGTTTTTTAAAAGTGCACAAAATATCCCCAAAGTTTGTTTGCCCAACTAAATTTTGACTATGCAATGTTCTCTGCAGGCCTTACCCTGGCACAGAATTTTCTGATTACAGTGGAATCTGGGGTGACCCAGACCCGTGGTCCAGTTTTTTCCTTGGCTCATTCGGGTGGTTCTGGGGGGCTGGATAGTTGTTTCTGAGAACCCGCCATTCTCAGGGCTGCAAAGATTGAGCTAAAATCTTCCAGTCGCATACAATTCTCACGCAATCATGGAGACATGGCCTGTGGCATTGAGAAGATTAAGTCCCCCAGCCACTGTGTCTGCCCCCCTCTCCCAGGAACTGGAATAAACTTGTTAGAGCTGCATCAGAAAGAATAGAATAGCCTTTAGTCTTCCATGGCCCCTAAGCATTTTGGTAATAAATAATAAAAGGTATTTATTACATGTTACAGTGACATTGTGGAATTCAAATGCTGTTAACCATAACATTTTCTTCCTCAAATGTTAAAAAGAAAGAAGAAAGTATTAGGACTGGGGAGGCAGGACAGCGGGAGCAGTGGCTTTAAAACCTGAGGAATGTGGTAAAGAGAGCCTTGTGTGTTTTTTATAGTCACAGAATGGGGGAAGAAAGTGGGGAGAAAACATGGGCAGGAAGTCAGGGGATTAGGGCTCCGGGCCTGGCGTTGCCACCGTCTGGCTGTGCTACCTCGGAAGCGAGCGCTACCTTCGCTTGATCTGGGCTTCTCATTGATCATCAGATAAAGGGGCTGAGAGCCTTCCTGTTGTATCAGCTATTTATTCAGCTCTCTCATAAGACCTCTGGGTCAGGTCACCCTGAAATCCAGTGACACACCCTTCTGAACCATGCTTCCTTTCAACCAAAAGGGGCCAGGCTCAGTTTGAGTGATGGGAAAGGGATGGAGAAACGGCCCCGTGTGTCCCTTGCCTCAGTTTACCATGCTGTGGATGTGACAGCGAAGTCCTCCCTAGAATGACTCCACTGCAGAAAGCAAGTGGCCGGAGAGGGTAGTGGCTAAAAGCATGGGCTCTGGGGTTAAGCTTTGGACTTGGAATCTAGCCCTGGGTCGCCTATAACTGTCTGTGGGACATTGGGCAAGTTGTTTAACTTCTCTGAGCCATGAGGTCCACATCTGGAAAATGGTATATTAAGTCAGAAAAGGAACGACAGGGCCTAGCATAGTGCTTGACACGTAAGCTTTCAATTAATAGCAGCCAAAGATATCAACAACAATAATAAAAATGTTTCCTAGGTCTCGTCTCTTTATGGCAGTGACTAAGGGTAAACGGGGCAGGAGAGAAGAGTGCACTAACTTGTGTGCAGGAGTCGCTGCCAAGCACACATCAGCTGCTCCGAGTGCTGGCTGGGAGGTTCCCCAGCAAATCTCAGGATCCACGCCTGGATTCAAGGAAGGACTGGGGAGACTGCAGGAAGCAGGAACCAGAGACCCCTTTGGAAAGGATGTGGATTTTACATTCATTCATTCATTCAGTGCTGAAGACCTATTGCAGTTACCGTTTTTGGTTATTTGCCATATGCCAGACCTGCCAGGTGCGCAGCAGGATTGTTGAGATGAATGGCCCCACCCCTGTCCTCAGGGAACCGACAGTCGACAGTGCTACAGGAGGAGCCAGAGGAGCAGCACCTGACCTAATCTTGACTAGCCAGGGAGGGCTTCTTGGCAGAAGGGATGGTCCACAAGGGCACAAAGGAGTTAGCCAGGCCAGCATGGTTAGGGGTAGGAGGCGGGGAGGGTCCCAAACAGAAAGACCACATGTGCAAAGACCTAGAGGCAGGTGAGACCATGAGGAGGTGGGGAAGGCTGGGTAGAGACAGTGCAAGGCCTTCCATTGCTCTGAAAATGTGTCCCACTTCTGGATCTCTCCTCTGACTCATGTTGCTCAGGAGTGTAGATCTGCAAAACTGTGGGAGATGCTATCTAGGAAACTCTCATACTGAGCAGGGAAGCAGAGAAGACTAATTCTTCCCAAGGTCCCTTCCAACTCTCTGATCCCAAACCAAGAATCCATGCTATCGGGCCATCTACCAGGGAGGTATCCACTGGATGTGGAAGACAAATGGCCTGCACCTTGCTTATCTCTTTTCAGCTGCCTTGATGAGTAACACAGATCATCACACACTTGCTCTGCCAGCAATGATGTGTCCATCTGAAAGTTGGCCAGAGTGGATGTGTTTGCTGGGCCACCACCAGCTGGCTGAGCCACTGTGGAGGTGCAAGTTTATTTATTTTGTTTTTCTAAATAAAAAAACTCCTTTCCTGGTGAGGCATCACACCCTTTCCCATGCTCGCGAGGACCTGAAGAATGAGCTGGGGTTGTTTTTTTCTCCCATTATGCCCTAAACGTTTGCTCTATAGGAATGTTCTTTGCCTTAACTTGTTTTTGTTCTTTCCAGAGTCTATTCTGTAAATAGGAATGGTACTAAATCAAGAGGGTACTTGTTTAGCTTTTCAGCACTTCTTTCCCAAAGTGAATCACTTTGGAAAAGGTGATTTCTGGATTGCTAATCCTTTAGGTATGTGTTTTATCTTCTAATATTGGGCCGGTATAGACACATTGGGAGAAACAACTTAGTGTCTTTCTAAAGCCTCTCCCAGAAAAGAACATGGGGGAAAATAATCTTGACATCACTTAATAAAGCTTTATGAGTAACTGCTTTACTACCACAGATAACATTGCTAATGCACATTGCTCAATGAAAGAAAATGTCCCAGGCTACGCTTTACAACAGGCAGAAAACTGTACTGTCTTGCCAGTGCTTTATACTAAGTGCCAAATCCTTATTACTTTCTTAGGCATTTATTGTAATAACATGAATCATGATGCATCACTCTGGTATTCGTGTGGCTGCTCAGTGTTAAGTCCCCAGGACCTCCATGGAGTTGACTTTATTTGGTTTTCCACTTCCGTTTCTGAGTGAGAGCCGCATGAACTCAGACGTGAAGGCTCACAGGAGCTCGAGTGGGCGGCCCTTTCTGTTGCTGTTTTGGTCTGCCTGCACTCAGCGCTTGTGGTATGTGCAGACCTGAACACTTCAGGGTACACTCGGCCAGAACTGCAAGTAGTGGAAACTACTTGTTTCCACTGAAACAAGAGGCTGGGATGATGTTCAGGATTGCTCAGACAGTTGCAAACCCTCTGGAGCTAGAATTTTGGAGCATTGACGTATAAGTTTTCTAATTTCCCATATATAATCCTGAGAGTTGGGCTGGATGTTAAACCCTGGAGGTAGGGACTTTCCTAGAGACAGTTATCCAGAAAACCATTTGGGGTTTCAGTGTCAAGTTTTTAACTTGATGAAATGTTTAGATGAATGGCCTATCTATATGGAGGTTAATAGTACCTGTTTCAAAGCCTAAATGAAATGCTGTGCTCTTCTCCTACTTTGCGAATGTTTAGTTGACACAGTCAATATTTTCATTTTGAAGATCTTAATCATGCTGACGAATCACCGGGTGTAATGTGGAAAATATTTAACACAGGCAAGAGAAAGGGTAATGAACATCGATAGCAATTGAAGGGATGATGGCTGTGAACAACAGGTGTGGCTTTACCTGTGCGTCTCAGCTAAGCAACAGTCCAGCAGAGCACCAACCACTTGCAGTGGCTGTGGCGAAGACACTGAAATTGATGGTTCATTCATTGATTTATTCAATGAATATTTTGTGCTTACTATGTGTCACTCGCTTTGCTAGGCACTGGAGGTACAATGCGGGACAAACCATGCACCTATTCTCCTGCGGCTAACAGTTTGGTCTGAGAGACAGGTATTAACCAAGTAATCACATAAAAATACATAAAATGTTAACCTCGATTTGCACAAGATACCCTGAGAAGCCTTGGCTAGCTGGGCATATGATTGAGCTGAGACCTGAAAGATGAGAAGTAACTAAGTAGGCGACTAGAGGAAGGCAGAGTGCATCGGGCAGAGGGAATAGTATGCACACGCAAGTGATTTGCCCGGTCACAGCATTAATAACCGGTAGAGTCAGGGATAAATATAGAGCTCCAGGGGTTCTAGCTGGGGGTCTATGGTATCTCTGTCAAACAGAACTTGCTGCAGTGATGGAAATGTTCTGTAGCTATGCTGTTGGATACAGTAGCCATCAGTCACATGTGGCTACTGAGCACTTAAACTGTGTCTACTGTGAGTGAGCAATTAAAATGTTATTTAATTCATTTAAATGTAAATGGCCAAATGTGGCTACCATATTGGAAAGCATGGATCTGTATGAACCAAGTCTTGAACTAGCCCAGGTTACAGAGGGTCATTAAAGAGGGGAGGAAATGATTTTTTTCTGAGACGATGATATGTGCATTAATTTCAGGGACTTCACGCATTCACTGTCTCACTCAAAAATAAAAATGTATTGGGTACTCATCGTGTGCCAGGCACTAGGCTAGACCCGGAGACTCCCTGATTAATAAGACCAAGCTCCCACTCTCAATGCATTCACAGCTTAATAGAGCAGACAGACTCATAGTAGTAATAGCCACACAATATGACTGAATTGACAGGCTCTTGCTCTTTTAGGGTTGCTTCCAATGGGTAGACCTGAGGGATAATTCTTCTCTAACTCAATCCTGGGCATACTCAACCCTACAAGCAAAGGCCATAATTTCTAAATTCCAACTGCTCCATACTCCCAGGCCTTCAAAAAGGGGGAGGACATTAATATAACACACTACCCACTCAGAAAAAACCCCTCCCCAAATCAGTATACTGGTATTAGAAAAAGAGGAAGATTTGCATTTCCATAGACTTCTTCATGATAGGACAACTATTGCTGAGTTTGGGGAAGTTGGGCCCCACTAAATAATGTTCTTTATAAATAGATCATTGGGCTTCTACTCAAGGATCTAGTGAGTGACAGAGAGTTTTAGTCAGAGCCAAGCTGTATATTTATGGGACTTTCAGGCATTGACTTTTGCTTCTCATTCAGGCTAAAGAGGGAGCTAATAACTTTTACGTATTTTCTAAAAGTACTTTCTCACAAGCAGTACTGCTCAAACACTTCAGACATTTAAACCTTCCTGCTATTACATACAGAATGCCAACAGTTATTACATCATTGTAAAAAACACTTCCTGATATTCAATTATACTCATTATGTCTAAATATTTAATTCCTGCCAATATCCAATTTAAATAGTCACTTCAAAATAATTTGTTGCCAATTATCGGGATCTACTAAATTACCTTCTCAAACCGATCACCTGAAAAAACATTACATGCCAGGGAGAATAAAGAGACTTTTCCCGTTATGATCCCAGGACACTTGCCCAGGGAGCTTCTCCATAATTATGGCACACTGGTTTTTCCAATGGGTTCTGACTCACAGCTTGGCCCTCTGTCTTAGAGATCCAAGGAGTAAGAGCCCAGAGGGTATGCCCCAGCAAGCTAGTCTGTAACAACTAAGACTGCTTAGCAAAACCGGCTTGGAGTGGGGGGGTTAAAAAATACAGAGGCAGCAGGCTCCTCCAGATACACCAAACAAGTACCATCAAGGGGGCCTGGAAATCTGCATTTTTAAAAAATATCTCAAGGGATTCAGCAATGACTGGTTAACAGACCAGGAAATACTATCTTATCAGTTAGCATATCTTATACTGTTACATTTATAACATAATTTTCAAAGCGTGAAGTTTATCAATGTCTCTTTTTCTCCTGAATTAAATAAGTACCTCAGAACTCCTTAATTCCAAAGGGACACTCCCTCTTCTGCATTATTGCTGACAGGCCACTGTATTTCCACCACCAATGCTTATCTACGTTTTCCACTGTGTTTTACTTATTTCTCTGTTCACCAATGCTTCTTGCACCTCACTCTTTCCTTCTGGGTTAAATTTTGCTCCTGCTAATGTATATCCTTTGGTATTTCTTTCTGTGAGGGTCTTAGTAGTAAAATTTTTTAGTTTTTGGAAGTTTGAAAATATCTTTTTAAAATATCATTTAAGAGTGGAACTTTATTAGGTTATGAAAAGATAAAATGACAGTTGTGCCCTATCAGCACAGAGAAGATACTATTATTCCATTATCTTCTGGAATCCATTGTTGCTTATGAGAAATCAGCTGTTAATAATCTAATTATCATTCCTTTAAAGGTAATCTGTCTTTTCTCTCTGGTAATGTTTATCTTTATTTTCATGTAATGTAGTTTCAGTGATATGTGTTTACATACACATTTGTAGTTAGTTATCATATTTGGATTCCATGTTCTTTTTCAATCTAAGAATTTATAATTTTTTTGAGTTTGAAACATTTCTCTCATTGTCTTCAAACAATACCTTTCCCCTACATGTGGGCTTTCATTCTATCTCAGTATCTTTTTATCTTCTCTTTTATATGCTCCATCTCTTTAACTCTTTGAAATGTGTTCTGAGTGATTTCCTGACAACCTCAAATTTGCTAATTTCTCCTCAGCTCTACTTTGCTGTTTTACCCATATAGTAAAGCTAAAAAATTTTAACGACTATATTTTCATTACTAGAATCTATATTTGACTCTTTTAAAAAATCTTCCCATTTTTTTCAAACTTTTTTTGCCCATTTCTTTCTTTTTCTCTTGAATATTTTAAACAATGCTTATTAAAAACCTCTTTTAGACAACCTGAATTTCTCTATTCTTGTGCATTTGCCAGCTGTCTCATGGACATTTGTTTTCTTATGTGCTTCTGGGCTCATCTTCAGGGAGTTTTTTTCCATGAGAGGCATCTCTGTGGAGAGGTCCAAAGTTTGCTGTGGACTGGTTTTTATGTTAATTTCTCATTCTCATATCATAGGTAGCATGAATTTGGAACCCACTCCTAGAAAGAGTGGTCTTGTGGTTTCTATTTCTTGCAAGTGACTTTTTTCCCCTTCTTCAGTGCCACATAACTGACCTGGCAGACAGAGTTTTCCTAGTGCTGTATCAAGACAGAACTTCCCAGAACCTGGATTTAGGCAGAATTTAGGATTCAGCTTAACAGCACACATAATGTGTAAGGTATGATTTTAATACCTGTCCTGCACAACTCATACTGCCCTAACTCCCAGGTGTATTCCAGTTTCAACATGTCTGTAAGGAATCTGATCTTCACCTTCTACATTGAATTCTCTCTTAAAGTAGCAATGAAAAGCATAGAGTTTAGAATCTGACAACTTGTAATTAAAATACCAGCTCTGCCACTTATTACCCATATAACTTTAGGGAATTTACTTAAGCTCTCTGTGCCTCAGTTTCCTCAGCTATGAAATGGAGATAATAATTGTATCCTCATGGAGCCAGGAGGGTCAAATAAGTTAATGTAGGTAAAATACTGAGAATGATGCCTGGCATATAGCAGGCATTAAATATGTGTTCACTATCATTATTTCTTACTCTCAAGCTTGCCTAACTATTAAACTTTTTTGTTAATGCCTTATATATGCTTGTATATATTAACACATATTTTTAATATATATTATTTTATTAAATATATTTTATTATGTTATATACGCATATATGTGTTTTATATGTTTTCTTTCATAATTTTAAAAATATGTTTTCTATACAGATAGCATATGATTTTCATTCTGGTAGAGAAATACAGCCTTTCTAAAGGGAGGGCATTGTGGGAGCAAGCAGGATATGGGAAGCTTACATTATACTCCGTTGCTATATACAGGATTTGGGGCCCCCAACTTCTCAATGGTTGAATTCTTTCTTCCTCATTAAAAGCTCGGCTGGGCTCTGCTATCCTTCTCTACTTCCCATGGCTGTCACTGCTAATCTTCACAAATTCATCTTTATTTTGAAGGTCATGGAACTCCAGAGATGTTTAGATGTATTTGAGCTGGCAGGAGAATTATTTTACTTCATTCATTCCTACATACAAAAGGTTTTTTATTTTGTGTTTTACCATTTTATTTGACTACACCAGCAAGTCTGTTTAACTGAATGTGGTATTTTCACAAGGAATAATGATCTGAGGGAAGTGGGCCTGTTCCCGAAAGCAGGATTGTGGATGCTAGTCTTGGCTCCATTTCTGGGGTTTATTAAAAGAGTGTTTATAAAACTACTCTATTTGTATTTACCAAGAATATTAGTGGGAGAAAGGGGGGAAAAATGGCCTGGGACTCAAAATTCTCTGAGGATAAATCAATCATTAAGTAGATCATATTTACATGAATGACCGGGACTTGCTGCGGTGTGTGTCAGCCTACTCAGCTCCTAACCACAGGTCAGCAAAGATTTAAATGTGCAATCAACCTTCTCTCATTTCTCAGAAATAAATGAAAAGCTAGTCAACTAACCTGCAGGCTGCTCTGAGGTTTCTTGAGTAGGAGAGTCTGAAAGAATTATTTCACCAAGCTCGTGCTATCCTTTAGCTTTCCAAGCCCATGAGAAATCCCAGAGAGCTGACTCTCCTGTTCCCCCACAGACGCAATAAAGAGTACCACCTTTTGTGAGCTTCTGTGTCTCCTTTCTTTCTTTCTTCCTCTTGGAAGCCTAGCAGTAGTGTGTACATTGCAGTGACATGTAGTGTATTAGAGGCCCTTGCTATGCATTAAAACATCAATTTTGATAGGAAAGCCCCCAAAGACAACCTTGAACTTGGATAAGGAGTTTGTGCACCCCATAAAATGATGCACAGAACCATGTGTGCACACATGTGCATGGTTTGGGAGCTGGGGTTGGGGGAAGGGGTGTCTAGCACCACGAAGGGGTCTTGGAGCCAAAGCACATTGAGAAACCCTTAGTCTGGGAATTTCTCTCTGCACGGCCTCATTCAATCTAGAAACTGCTAAACGGATAGAGTTACTAATACAGGGCATGGCTTTGATGTGTATTACACAAAAATGTTTCTAAGCTATGAGACTGAATTGAGTAAGTGTTCTAATTTCGGTAGGTAGACCCACTGTTTTATCAGAGGGAGTCACTACATGGTGGATAGAGGTCAGAATTTAGAATATTAATCCCAGTTGTGTCAAGGTATCATTAATTCATTTATCAATTAATTCAGCAAATACTTATCAAATACCTACTACGTGTCAAGCACTGTGCTAAACTCTGTAGGTACAATGAAGAACAACACAGACACAGCCCCTCCTTTCTTGAAACTTGTAAGTTGTATGCCCATAACCAAATAACTTTGCTCTCTGTGACTCATTTTTTCATCTGTAAAATGGGTTGTACTAAGGACTAAAGGAGAAAATGTATGGAAAAATGATTTATAAACTTTAATATGTTAGGTATATTGATGAGATTTTACACACACACACACACACACACACACACGCACTGGCACAACTGTCTTTTAGTCACTACAATGTGTAGTGATTGATGAAATTTGACCAAAGAGATTATGACATACACCTTCATATTTCTCAAAAAAGGAGGTTGCGTGAGGTCCCTGAGGATGACAAAGGCTTCCCTCAAGAATTTTTTGAAAGAGGCAGGTTATAAATTATAAAACAACCTGAGCATTTGTTATTGTCTTCTGTGTTCATACTCCTGGGCTTCTAGAGCAGCACTAAAAGGATAATCTGAAAGACTTCAAGGTCAAGGATAGAGACAAGATGATGTAACAGCCCAGCAGTACACCAAGAATGCCCACCTGCAGAAATACCTGGAACGGCTGGTCCTGGGAGTAACCTCTACCCAGACCCCAGGAAGCAAGGGAGGGCTCTACGAAGGGGCTGAGAGATTGGCCTTAGCTGTTCTTCTCCACACCCAGTTTTCTAAAATTCTCCTGACGTGGACACTCTAGACAGGACTGGACAGACAGAGATACACAAAGAAGATCAGAAAAGCTCCAAGAGTCTCTTGTGATGAGCCTACACCTCAGCTGTCTGTGGCTCCTCCTTTTCTAGACCAAGGACACATATCAAGTACTTGTCACAGTGAAAGGATAAAGATGAATGGTGTATTATTTTCCAAGGGCCTTAAATTATGACATTCCCCCAAAAGAAGGTATTATGAGACAAGAAAGAGAACCAGAATGACAAATTAATGTCATAAATCCATCCATTACTCCTATTTCCACTGTTACTGCCAGTGACAGAGCCACTGTCAGCTCTTACCTGGGATATGGACAAAGGCCCTTTATTGAGCTCCTAATTTTTTCCCTAAATTTCCTCCATTGCATTCTACACACACACAAGTCAGTGTTTTTTTTTCCCAGCTCAATTCAGATTGTGTCTCTCCCTGTTCGAAACCATTCCGTGTGTTCTCTTGCACTTGGAAGAAACTCCAAACCCTCTGCCTTGACCTAGAAGACTCCGCACGATCTGCCCCTGATGATCGCATGAAAGATATCTCCCACTTTCCCTTCTTTCCCTTTACTCCATCCTCACTGGCCTTTTTTTGATTCCCCAAACTTTCCAAACTTCTTTTCACCTCAGGACTTTTGCATAGGCTGTTTTCTTAGCCTGGATGGCTCTTTTCTGGCTGATTCTCCTTACCTCCAACGGGCCTCCCTAGCATCCCGTGTGGGGCAAGCCCTCCTTTGCTTTCTCTTTCTCTATGACAGGACTCTGGTTTCTTACTTCGAAGCACCTGCCGCAGTTTGTCATCTATGTACTTGTTTGTTTATTGTCTGTCTCCACAAATAAACTGTAATCTCCAGGAAGGACAAATCTTATTTTGTTTGCTCACCATGTCCTAGTGCTTGAAACTTACGATGTCGTCCGAAAAATATTTATCGAAAGAATAAATACGAGTTCGAATTTCTTTCTCCTTCGTTTTTCTTGCAGAGAGCAGAGGCGGTTATGCAGGCCGTAATCTCCCTCCGCCTCCAAGCTTCTCGGCATGCGGTTGCTTCTGTCTGCACTGCCTTTTCCCCTTGGCTGACCTCCAAACTTCTACTCATTCCGCTTCAAAAACCGACACCCCCCTTTCTTCTTTTGCGAAGCTTTCTCTTATTGTCTCTCTTTTGTGTCTTCGCACTACGGTACAGGCCTCCGTTAGCATTTGTGGCACCTACTGTGATGATGTGTTGGTATTTCTGCACCCGTTCCCTTCCACCGTGACTCTCTGAGGACAGGAAGCCTATCTTACTCTTCTTGGCATCTTCAGCCCCAGTGTGGTGTCTGGGACGCAATATTCACATGAGATATGCATTTCTGAGGAGCCTGTGGATTTCATACATGTCGTGGAAAGAGAAGGGCCTGAGGAAAGCTGGCCGCTCCTGGTGAACTCTGCCAGGGGGCAGGTTGGCGGCGGCGTCTGTCCTTGGTTCCTCCTGCTGCACGAAGGACAGTCCGGGAACAGGGCGGATGGGATGTGCCCTGTCCTCCCGCCCGCCGCACTCAGAAGTGAAAGCAGCCTGTGTCCATGCCTAGATGCGGGTTTCCCTTCCTTTGAGAGGGGAACATTCTTCGGGCGGATTTGGGAGCTGAAGTCATCCGGAACAAAAGCTGCTCGCCAGCTGCGGCCAGGCGGCCGGCGCCCCTCCCCCCTCGGCCCCGGTGCTGTCGCTGCCGGAGGGAAGAGGGGTGTGAAGGCTTCTGGTGAAACATCTGGTAGGGGCCACTGTCGGCCAGGGAGACGGAGACCCGCGACCTCCCCATCCAGTTGCTTGAGACTGCTGGAGGTGCCCGAGCTGCGAGAAAGTGAGGAGGTGGGGGAGGAACAGCATGCACCGCCCGCCGGGCTCACTCCTGCCACGCTCGCTTTCCCTGGTGGCCGCCACTGGACGTCCATCTGGCCTCACATCGGGAACCTGGGCCCTCGAAAGTGAGGTGCCGTTTCCTGCTAAGGACACAGGGTCTGAGGGGAAAGCTCTAGGCCTTTGAAGGCAATCTTCATGCTGTCTGTAGGTAACACGGGCATCAAAGCTGAGAGTGTTTCTATTCACTTAGGTCCGTGTGATTGCCAGGATTTCCCAGCTTCTTCTAATTAACACTGTCTCTCTTGACCCCCTTCCCAAAGCACCTTCATAGCCTCCTGTTCATTTCATCCCTCTCCCCAACGACAGGGGTGGGACACCCAGACAATATTCCAGATCTTTCTTTCTGTCTCTTTGTGCTCTGTTGAAAAGCAGCTGTTCAGAGAGTGGTTTTGAAGGTACTGTGGAAATGGCTGGCGACACCTAGCTATGTTCAGGGATAATTTTTTCATTTTAACATTTTAACTGCTACTTCTCCTGAAGACCAAGAAAAAATTCAAAGAAACAGGTGGGAATTTTAGATTCTATGGGAGGCATTTGGGGCAGTCTTGCCTGTCAATAATTCCTTAAGTCATGGCCACCCAGACACTGCTGCCAGGTCTGATTTTCCCTTTTGAGGCCTTGGACTATACACCTAGATGAACATGAGTTTCCTTTTTTCGAAGGTCCAGGCTGGGTAGTGAATTGTCTATAAACTAGCTGCTGCCTAACACAGCAGACATTATCTTAATGGTACTGATAGATCAGGAGTGTCACACATCATTAAAATAGCTGATTGATTAGAAGAAAATAATTAGATTGCCCTGCATTGCAGGCAAGCCTTTTGACATACCAAGAAGGAGATATGGAAGCGGGGATGGGGTCCATCCATCTTTTGATCATTTGTTTTTCCTCCAAGGTGATGAAAAAGGCCCTGATAACCCTTAGGGAAGGGAAGGAATATAAACAAATCTTAGTTCTTCTCTGCCATTTACTCAGAGAGAAGCTGTCTGCAGACTTTCTGGAGTGTGGTGTGTTTATTCCAGTTACATAGATACACTCCTTTAAATCAAACACTCTGTTAGTGCCTTGGAGTTGTAAATCAGTGATTCTTTTCAAGTGACTTGATAGAATGTGATATTCTACTTTCCCTTGACAGGATATAAACATAGAAACCTAAATATTATAATCAAGGCCAGCCATTGGCAGGACTGTGAAGAGGGGCATGTAGATTCTAGTAGCTTTTCAATACCCTTCTTGCCGTCTGTGGTATCTGTCTTACTCTGGATGTTCAATAGTCATCCTCTTTGTCTACTTGGGAGAGAAGTTGACAAACTTATTTACATTCAGGAGTGATGTGGTTTAAGGCATTTTTATGCTCAGAGTTGTTTGCACTTTAGGCAAACGCACAAAGAATCTTGAGCCAAACGATGTCTCTGGAGGGGTATTTTGCTGGTATGATGGGCCTTGTAAATATCCTGGAAATCAAGCTGATGACTCCTCGGGCCATCAGCCATTGTTACTGTGATGACAATCCTGTACCCCAGGAGGGGTGGGGGCAGAGTAAGAGCAGATGTGGGTCCTCTGGGAGCCTTCAGCTGACTCTGAGAGGCACTCCTGCGTCTCCCCGCATGCCTTAGCCTCCACTGTTACTTAAAGGAGCCACTGTTGCAGATGAAAGTATGTTATGGTCGGGTTAGAAAATAAAACGGTGAAACAGCCTTGGCCTGGAGAACAGAGCCTGAGTTTGGGAGTCAGCTGGAATTGGACATTCTGACCCTTATCAGCTGAGCGACCTTGGGTACATTATTTAATGTCCCCATAATAATTGAACACAATTATTAAGAAACTTGCAGAAGGTAATGTAGGAGAAAATGCTTAGCCAATAAATATTAGCTTTCTTCCCTTTTAAAAAATAATCAGAAACTCTGAATTTCACCTGCATATAATTTGTTGACTGATAACTCCTAATTAACTTGTACAACTTTTTTTAAGATAACATAATTGACTTTTTTCTGAGCATATAAGTAATACAGGTTCATTGTGAAAGTTTGGGGAACTAAAGAAAAAGAAAAGAAAATCTATAAGTTTTCTCTAAGCAGAGTCGGTCATTTAAAAGAAAAAAGTTTTATTTTTACAGTGTTTTTTTCAATGTAAATCCCCTCCCCCCCCCACACACATACACTTTTAATGTTTGCTGTCATACTGTACATTCTGTTTTGTGGTTTTCATTTCTCCTTTGATATGTCATGAGCACTTTCCCATGTCATTAAACATGCTGTGTGTGTGTATGTGTGTGCGTGTGTGTATGTTATGGTTGCTGCCATCACTGGGAGAACCTATTAGAAAATGACACCTGAGAAATAAAACTTGAGGTCCTTCTAGGGCAAATGTCAATCATTGAAATGACCACTCTCAGGGCAGGAGTTGTGGCCACCTTTTGGTTGTAGTTTTTAATACCCTCACTTGCAAAGCTGCTTCTTGTCAAGACCTGGAGTTCTTGTTTGAATTTTTGTCTCTGATATGGCTGGATATGGAAATACAGAGGGAGGGTGGTAGATTTTAGCCTCCTCCTCCTTCTACTGGCCAGAAGCTCCCAGTGCATTCGATGACAAAAGGCTATGTTTCACATGCAATTATTGCAAAGGGTCATTCCATCCCCACAGCTGGCCCCAGGGCAATTAGAGGTGTGGCATGAGTGGTTTTTGAATGAATAAATACGTGCACAAAGTAAGAGACCTTTCAGTCATTCAGAAATCAGTATGGGTTACAGTAATCTCAGCATGATATTGTGAGTCATTTTTAGCTTTCTCTTTTAGGTTGCTTAACTTCTCTGCGCCTCAGTTTTCTTACCTGCAAAATGGAGATGATAATAATAGTGCCTACCTCATGGGGTTATTGGAGTATTAAATGAATGAATACATGTAATGTGCTTTCAACATTGCCTAGAAAGAGTGAGTGCTTGATAAACATAGCTATCATCATCACCATCATTCTGTGCTTTACAACATATTCCAATATTTTTACAGTGAGCCCAGCCACCCACACACATAATATTTTTTAAACTTTTTTTTTTTAAAGAAGCGACGCATAGCCAACATTTTAGGACAGTAGTCTCAGCTCATGGCTGGCAACACGGGATCTAGAGCTCAGCTTTCAGGATAGTTCTGAATACTTCCCCACCCCTGCCTGCCAATTTCTCTCTGTAAACTTGGAGACCTAAATGTAAAAACTGGTCCACAAATTCAGCATCTGCACCTTGGCTGTTAGAGTGGCCATATACAGAGGGTGGAATGAAGATACCGGCCAGTCACGGGTCCCACCAATGGCCTGTGGAAGGGGAAAATACCCATGTGCCACCACCTCCCCACTCCCCCGCGTATTCTAGAACTCCCAGTCCTTGCAAAGAATAGTCAGGGCAGGTTCCAAGCCAATTGCTTAATAAATTAATAGCTCGTTGTATTCCCTTGTAAGGATGTGAGGGAAAGAACCCATTGGATATTTTTGTTTCACAAGAGCCAGTGCGTATGTGTGACTTGACTGACAAAGACTCAGAAATTTTCTCTATTCCAGGCTGATGCGCTTGGCTTCTGGAATTCCAAGCCTTTGCAAGTAGCTTGGCTATAGCATCTATGAAAATATTATCACTGGGGGGTGGTTTTTTTTTTTTTCCATTTATAGTGTATATGGGGCTACAATTTACAAATAGTGACCAGACTTAATTACGTATATTTTTTAATATGCAAGGATATCTATATTGTTTTTTTGGCACTCATATTACTGGATCATTGGATCAGATACGAGTGTTGGTGTGGGTGTGTGCCCTGTTAGAGCATCTTTTATTTGTTTGTTGGTTGGTTGGTTGGTTTATCAATGGTTGGGAGCAAACAAAGATTGGAGCCCAAGGACGACCGTTGAGCAGAATGCTGTCTTGCAACACGTAGGCTGGTATAGAATCTAAGTCACAATTCTTTAGGAAGATGCCGTGTTCTTTGAGAGGAGAGTGGGTGTAAAACTCAGGGTACTTCGAATTAGTCTAATTTTACGTTTTCAAAAGTTATATTTTCTTCCCATGTCGAAACTTCAAAACACTTGAGAAATAAGTAGGAATGTCTTTGCGGTTATGAACTTTAAGTGAATGACGGCACTTTCAAGATACGTGCCAAAATAGGATGTTCTTCCTTTTCCTCCTACTCTTAAGGTAGCGGTCTGGACTTGTCCATGCCTGTGACCTGAAGCGGGGCCCGGAAGCTCCGGCAGAAGGCGGCGCGGGCTCCCTTTGTTCCCCGCGGCCTCCGCAGGCGCTCTGGAGCTATGCGGCTTCAGACCAGTAGATGGCGCGTGGCATCCGGCTGGCGGGCAGCACCGCGGGCGCGGGGACGCTTGAAGCCTGGGAGAGCCAACTTCACCACGGAATTCTAAACTTGAGTTAGGAATAAAAGTAGGATCATTTTAGCTATTAGATGTTGTGCTTGATAACCTGGCTCTTTCTTTCCAGGATGTCTAGTTCACTTGTGAGAGAACTCAGGCCCCATTTCGCCCGTTTCTTAAACTGGAAATGGGGAAGGCTCCCCGTGTCCCTCCACTCGTCCAGGACACTCCTGAGAGCCTCCCAGGACGCCGTGGGACGGAGCAGCAGGACAGGCAAGAAATACATGGGGGGAGGAGAGAAGGAGGACGGCACTCCCTACGTGCTCCTAACAACCCACTTCATCCCCTTTCCCCAGCCAGACCCAGCCGGAACGGGTTTCCTGGAATGCCTACTGCTGGAATCGAGTTAGAGACAGCTGAGGACATCTCTTAGGTGTTGGAAAATAGGTAACTGAACTTAATATGCTTGTTTTCAGTCTAGCCCTGCCCTCCCGTAGGCCTGGTGTCCCTGATTCCTGAGACTTCTCTAGAGAATAAACTTCTAGTGTTCTAAGGGCAGAGGCTAAGGGAAGGGAGGGCTGGGAGGACCGTTGTCTGGCTGTCTGGGGGTGGATGAGGGAACCTAGAGACTTAACCGTTCCACCTTCCACGGACCTTCAACAAACCCAAGTGGCAGCCCCACGCGTCCTCCTCATTTTCTACAGTACTTACCGGTACTCTAAGGCCTGAATCTTTCTGGGGATCTAAAGGGAAAATTGCTTATTAAAAAAAAATCGATATTCTCTTTATCAGATACCTGTCATTTAGTTAAACCTCTATTCTACATTATCATCATTTCCTACATTGTAAGTTTTACTTTCCATGGCAGAATTTCCCAGCAGCCTTTGCAGCGAGGGAGAGGGCGTGTAATCTAAGTTCTGCCAATTGGACATACCCACGAGAAGCTCTGACTGGGGTCCCAGTGCCCATTTTGCAGGTGAAGGTGGAGGTAGAGAGCAGTGGCGGCAGCGGCATCCTCGCCAGGCCACTTCTGTGTGAGATTCTGGGCTGTGTTCCTGTGAGCTTAGCCTTGAGCTGCTTTTTCTCCAGA
>RJWJ010016311.1:0-34729 GCA_004363605.1 Indri indri
CCTTTCATCTTCAGGATAAAATTCAAACTCCTCGGCATGGGATAGTTTCCAGTCTGGGCCTTGCTTCATCTGTTAACATTCCTCCAACCATAGTCCATGCCTTACCACACTGAGACATCTGCCACGTGATTCACACGCTTGCTAAATACTTGATATTTTTGCCTGCTTCTGAATGATCTCCACTCGCTCACTCCTGCACTGTTTCCCTTATCTGCCAGACTTGCTTCTTTCCTTCAAGAGTCAACACAGTGTCATTTTCCCTTGGAATCCTTTTTAGACTCCCCATCCCTCTAAGCCAGGCCCTGCCTCTATACTCCCATAGTCACCTATACAGAGCTTGTTATAGCATGCATCAAATTTTGTTGTAATTGTCTATTTACGTGTCTGGTTCTTCTTCTCTGCCATGTTGAATTGAGATCCCAATTGCTAGTGGGTTCCAAACAGATGGTCAATGACACATTTCAAGGTGATAAAATAGGAGAAGTAAGAATCAGATAAAGGGTAAAAATGACCCCTTAAGTCTCTTCTGCTTTTGAGTGTCTGAATTTCTCTGATCACAAGATTCCAAAAGATGCTGAAGTTCCTTGAAAATAACAAGAGAAATAATGTTATCGCAGTTTTATCAAATAATATTTTTATTACCTTTTAAATTGATTATCTTGCACTAGAGTACATGATAAAATTTGACCATGTTACTTTCTTACCATGCAACAATTTTGCCCAACTATGTGCATAAAGAAAACTTCTCCTTATAACATCCCTGGTGTAGGTAATCAGAAAACCTAATCCTATCTTATTATGCCTACATTAGCTTTATGTGGGACATTTTTCCTTCTACCACTATAACATGGTGGTTAAATTAGAACATAGGCTTCAGAGAAAGATGGTTCTACGTTCAAATTCAACTCCACCATTTAGAATTATAATATATCACAAAAGTTACCTAACATTCCTAAACACTATTTTCCTCATCCAAAAATTGTTGTTCTGATAGGATCAAGATGGCCACCTAGAAACAGGTACATGTGCCTCTTCCACGGAAAGAAACTAGAATAGTAAGCATATTCTCTCATTTCAAATAGATCATCTAGGAGAAAACACTATGTTTCACCAGGGAAGCAATGGGAAGCACAAAAGTGGGTGAAGAGAGGGCTCAGGGCAACTTACCCCGCTGAGGACTGGCTAACAGCAGGGAGAAGCTCCTGGATATGGGGAAACAGCAAGAAAGAAGCCCTCCACTCTCCAAGATGAGCTTTTATGATCTTGGCTGTAAGAAAACCCCCTGACCGACACAGCTCTTGGGCCTAACATAAGGAGCTGTTTGGAGATTGCATAGAGACATTGGTCCAGAAAGGGAACCTACCCAGAATCCCACAGGCATCTGAGCCTAGAACAGTTTGAGCTGGGTGCCATTCTGAGAGCATAGATACCAGGGAATTGCAGGTGCACCTGCAGCCAGTGTGTGGCTCTGAGGAGGGATAAAGGAGCCCAGATGCTCACATGTACTCCTAGGAAGGTCCCCACCACCGTGTTGTGGGCTACTGAGACTAAGACATGAGTGGACAGCATTTTCTACAGTTTCCTTCCCATGTTGCCTGCCTGGGTAGGGCTCCAGCCTTTCTAGTCACAGGTCCAAGGCACCATTTTGAGAGTTTGACACTGGGCTGTGCCTCACCCTTGGGCTGCATTTGAGCTGATGCACCTGCAGCCCCTGGCTGGGAAGGGACAGGGAAACCAGACTTTCCAGCATGCATCTAGAACAGTGAACACCATCCTGCAGCCAGCTGCTGTGGGACCAAGTATACAGTGGACTGCACTCCCTGCAGTTTCCTTCTAGTGCAGCCTGAGTGAGAAGGGCCTTCTACTCTCCGGTCACAGGCCCAGGGCACCATTTTGGGAGTTTGAAGCCAGGCAGTGCCCCATCCTCAGGCTGAGTTCGGCTGATGCAGCTGAAACCTCAACCAGATGAAGAGAGACAGGGAAGCCCAAACTCTCCTACCTACTCCTAGGAGAATTTCCGCCACCTCACTACAAGCTGCAGTGAGACGGAGACATGAGTGGAAGGCACTCTACCCAGCATCTTGCCCATGCTGTTTGCCTGGAAGAGGCCTTACCATCTCCAGTCACAGGCCCAAGATGATATTTGGGGAGTTTGAAGCTCAGCAGCACCCCATTTTCGAGGACAGAGTTCAGGCAGAAGCAGCTGTAGCCCCATCCAGCTGTGGAAAGACAGGGAAGCTCAAGCTGTCCTACATACACCTAGGAAGACCCCCAGTGCCCTACTATGGGATCTTGTGAGACTTAGACATGAGTGGACAGCACTCCCCATAGCTTCTTGTCAGTGCTGCTTTCCTGAAAAGGACCCTGCCCTCTTTTATTGCAAGCCCACACCTGACACCATTTTGAGAATTTAATGCTGGGCTGCACCCCACCCTCAGGCTAAGTTCAAGGTGATGTTGCTGCAGCTGCCACCTGTCCAGAAGGGACAGACTCTCCTAATCACTCTGTTACAGTCAGCCGTGGAACTGGGGACTAATTTTCCAAATCCATTGCAGCTACCAATAACACCAACATGGACCACTTGGGTCCTAGTGGGCAGCTCAACCACCACTATTGCCACCTCCCACATCATACCAGCCCATACATACCTGGCCCTCTGCTCCAACTACTAGCTACTGAGCAAGCCACCTGAAGGCTGAAGAACGGCTCCCTTCCCCCACCCAGAATACACTAATACTGCTGCCAATGTAAGCTGTTCTAGGGCCTAAAATCAGGCATCTTCAGCCAACCACTTCCACCACTGGGGCCCAAGAATTGATTCAGCTGGTGTTCCAGTCCACAGCAAAACTTCACCACAACTTCAACTAATAACTGTTTCTTAAGTCATCAAGGAAATCACAGATACCACTGAGCCCATGTACTGCCTAAGAAATCATACAAAGATCATACTACTACAGGCAACCAAAATAAAAGCCAAAGTATGCTACTCAACCAGCAACATATATACATCTTCAGGAAAAAATTCTCCCCATCAAAAGCAATTTCAAAAAATTGGATCAAGTGACTGCTACATCAGAAGCTCAGCTATCAATGGAAGGACACAAGAAACATGAAAAAGCAAGAAAATATGACACCACCAAAGTACTACAACAATTGTCCAGCAACAGATCTCAATCAAAAAGATTTCCTCATAATGCCAGATAAAGAATTCTAAATATTGATTCTAAAGTAGCTCAGTGAGATGGAAGAGAAATCTGAAAACCAATACAAAGAAATCAGAAAATCAGTTCAAAACATGAATGAGAAATTTACCAAAGAGATAGAGATCATAAAAACAAAACAAAGAGAATTCTGGAGCTAAAATAATTCACTGAAGGAACTATAAAACACATTCAAAAGCTTCAAGAGTAGGCTAGGCCAAGCAGAAGAAAGAATCTCAGAACTTGAAGACATGTCTTTTGAAATACCCAGTCAGACAAAAATAAGGAAAAAATAATAAAAGAGAATTAGCAAAGACTTTGAGACATCAAGGACTCCATAAAATGACTGAACTTATGAATTCTCAG
This sequence comes from Indri indri, assembly GCA_004363605.1. NCBI lineage: Eukaryota > Metazoa > Chordata > Mammalia > Primates > Indriidae > Indri > Indri indri. The sequence continues at coordinate 3,567 of RJWJ010016311.1, forward strand.
TATTCCCAAGGGGAAAGAGAAACCAAAACCTTTAGAAAACCTATTTAAGGAAATAATTGATAAAAAAAATTCCCAAGGCTAGCAAGAGAGTTAGATACTCAGATACAGGAGGTCCAACCATCCCAAGGCAAATACATTGCAAAAAGGACTTCATCAGAGAGTATTTATAATCAGAATGATGCAAGTCAAAGTGAAAGAGAGAATTCCAAAATTAGCAAGAAAAAAGCATCTAGTTACCTATAGAGGAAATTCTGTCAAACTAATAGTGGACCCCCAGAAGAAACCTACAGGCTAAGAAAGAATAGGATGACATTTTTTAAATGCTGAAAGAAAAAAAGTGCCAGCCAAGAATTTTATATCCTGCCAGAATAAGCTTCATAAATGAAGGAGAAATAAAGTCTTTCCCAGACAAGCAAACACTGACAGAATTTGTCACTAGACCAGCTATGTAGGAAATGCTCAAAGGAGTATTAAACATGGAAACTAAAGGTCAACATTCACCATCACAAAAACACACAAAAATACAAAACTCACAGGTCATATAAAATAATCACACAAAGAAATTAAATGACAATATGACAGAAATTCAGCAAACCAGAAGATAAAAAGAGGAAAAAAGAAACAAAGAAATTATAAAACAACTAGAAACCAACTAATAATATGACAAGAACAAAGCCTCACACATCGATATTAACTTTGAACATAAATGCATTAAATGCTCCACTTAAAAGATATAGATCGGAAAAACAGATAAAAAATACAATCCCAAAGTATGCTGCTTACAAGAAACTCACCTTAGCCCATATAGATTGAAAGTAAAGGTGTAGAAAAAGATATTCCATGCAAATAGAAACCAAAAGCAACAGGAGTAGTTATACATATATCAAATGAAACAGACTTTAAATTAAAAACAGTAAAAAAAAAGACAAAGAATGTCATTATATAATGATAAAGGGATCAATTCAGTAAGAAGATACAATGACCCTAAATATATATGCACCCAAAATTGCAGCACCCAGACTCACAAAACAAATATTACTAGACCTAAAGAAAGAGATAGACAGCAACACAATAATAATGGGGGACTTCAACACCCCACTCACAGCACTAGAGAGATTATCAAGACAAAAAATCAACAAAGAAACATTGGACTTAATTTGGGCTTGGGATCAAATGGACTTAACAGACATTTACAGAACATACCACCCAACAACTACAGAATATACATTCTTTTCATCAGCACATGGAACATACTCCAAAATAGAACACATTTTAGGCCACAAAACAAGTCTTAACAAGTTTTAAAAAATAGAAATTATGTCAAGTATCTTCTCGGACCACAGCAGAATAAAATAAGAAATTAATACAAAGAGGAACTTAAAAAACAATATGAACATATGGAGATTAAACAACATGCTCCCGAATAATCACTGGGTCAATGAAGAAATAAAGACAAAAATTAAAAAAATTTTTTGAGCCAATGAAAATGAAAACACAACATACCAAAACCTGTGGGATACAGTGAAAGCAGTGCTAAGGGGAAGTTTATAGCATTAAATGCATACATTAAAAAAGTAGAAAGGTCACAAATCAAAAAATTAACATCATAACTCAAAGAAGTAGAAAAACAAGAGCAAACCAAACCCAGAGTTAGTAGAAGAAAAGAAATAACACAGATAAGAGCAGAACTAAATGAAATAAAGACCAAAAAAACCCAAATACAATCTATCAACAAGTTGTTGGATGAAAAGTTGTTCTTTGAAAAGATAAGCAAAATTGATAAACCACTAAGTAGACTAACCAAGAAAAGAAGAGAGAAAATCCAAATAAACACAATCAGAAATGAAAAAGGAAACATTACAATTGATATTACAGAAATATAAAAGATCATCAGAAACTATTATGAACAGCCATATGCTCACAAATAAAAAATGCAGAGGAAATGAACAAATTCCTGAAAACATACAACCTTCTGAGATTGAACCAGGAAGAAATACAACTCTTGAATAGATCAATAACAAGTAGCAAGATTGAATCAGTAACAATAATAAAAAAATCTCCCAACACATATAAGCTCAGGACCACATGGATTCACAGCCAAATTCTACCAGATGTACATAGGACTGGTGCCAATCCTACCGAAATTTTTCCAAAAGATCAGGAAGGAGGGAATTCTTCCTAACTCATTCCATGAAGCCAGTATCACCCTGATACCAAAACCAGGAAAGATGCAAGAAAAAACAGAAAACTACAGACCAATAACTCTGATAAACATAGATATAAAAATCCTAAACAAAATATTAGCTAACCAAATCCAATAGCACATTAAAGGATAATTCACCATCATTAAGTGGATTTTATCCCAGGTATGGAAGGATGGTTCAACATATAAAAGTCAATAAATGTGATCCACCAAATAAACAGAATTAAAAACAAAAACCATATGATCATCTCAACAGATGCAGAAAAAGCATTCAATAAAACCCAGCACCCTAGCATGAATGATAAAGACTCTCTAAAAACTCAGCATTTTGAGTCAGTCTGTAAGATATGTGACTTCATTTAATTCTTACAGACTTGCAATACGATGAAATAAATACTGGTAGTCCATTTTACAGATGAGGACACTGAAGTTCAAACAGACTAAACGATTTGCCCTGGGTCACAGAGATAGTAGGTGGAAGAGCCAGGAATTTAACCCAAATCTGTCATCAAAGATCATAACTTTCCACAAACCCAATCTTATAAAGACATTTCTTTGAAAAGAATAGATTTTTTTTTCTACATAGCCTATACTCGTACAACTAAATAAAGAATATTCAATTCTTGTTCAGTAAATTCCTTATATGTCTGAAGAAGGAATTCACTGAAAGTAATAATTCTATGGTTAAAATATAACATTACTTTTTTAAAGATAGATTTTTTTCACTACTTCCTCATAAACCTCCCTCTATATATCTAATGAAGAAATGACATTTACTGATTTTGGGTGTTACTATGGAGTTAATATTTTAGAGTAAAATCATGGTTGTGAAAGTGAACAAAGCCATGGGGGGGAGAACACAGAAAAATCTGTTTGAAAAAAAAAGTAATCACACACTGTTAGGATATGTAATAGGTGATGCAGATATTTGGTTAAAGGATCATAGTCCATGTCCTGGTTTTCTCAGCTATAAAAACACACAGACAATAAATAGCAGTTCTGAAATAATTACTCCCAGACATCTTGAAGTTATTTACACATTGACTAGGGTGGGGGCCACCACTCATGACACTGGCTCAGTTATGTCCCCTGTTCCCTCATCTTCATGGAATCTCAGGCAGCCCCAGAAGTGTTTGTTCACTTTCAGCTATAAATAGGGTCATTTGGTTAATTATTACCTCTTTGGGGTATTAAGAGGTCCAGTCCAGTCTAACATCTTTCATCTCAGATGCAATCTGTATCTTCTTTCCCCTCTTTGGCCCAAGCCTCACTCATGGCTCAAGCACCTATGGTGAGGGAAGGGGCCAGATATGGTCTTTCATTCCTTGCTACCTCTCCACATTGTCTTCTGGATATCCTAGGGCCAAGCAAGGGGGAGGAGGATTAGATGAAGAATGGAAGACTTTCACGTCATTGGTGCCGCCATAACCCTCTCTTGGCTAACTCTAGCTATCTGGGTAATTCACCCCATAGCTCTTACCACTGAAGTACTCCTGCCCTGCAGGCTGCCCTCTTGTATGGTGACTCAAGATTAGTAACTTCCCGCTTGGCCGTGGGAAACTCATTCATCCTTGCCAGACCAAAGTGTGGTAGTGGAGGTGGCTGCCTACTGCTATTCTCTGTCCTCACCCTACCACTGTGCATGGCCACAGCTGGTCTCTGTCCCCTATTCTGGGGGAGAACAGGCATCAGTCATGAGTTTCACATACAATCTCAAAGAAGCCTTCCAAAGACCCTTTCACTGCCTCTCCCTCCACACCCCTGAATATCCAGGGGGGAAGTGAGAGACATTCTCCACTTTCCACAGGCACCCTCAACCTCTGCGAGTGTTTCTCTTGAGTCCCCATCACTTCTTGATCTGGGGAAGGGCAACTCTGGAAAGGTAAATGGAGAAGAGATACCATGGTCCTTCCTACTAGTCTAAAAACCTTTCAGTGCAACTCTCAAGTCACCCATTGAATCTCCAAACTAGTTTTTTATTCTCTGCTGGGCATTTTTGGGGTCGAGGTTGCTGGACAGGTTCTGTTTTCTTTGAGTATATCCAGCAGGATATTTTAGTTCCTCTCTTTAAAATGAGGAGATACATCTCACCCACTGTTCTCAGCTTTGGGGTTTTAGCCGATGTTCCAGGACACTGGGGCAATTCCCACTCCACATCTTGCTACCTAAGAAAAATGGTTTTCGTTAGCTCGAGAACTCTTCAAGAAAATGAGAGAACAGAATTTCAAATCCTTCAAAGAAATGAGCCAAGTCATAAAATCATAGAACTTTTAGAGCTCAAAGGGATCTTAGAAATCATTGCCTTTTTATTATCTCTGAAAAAACATGTTCCAGAAAGAATAATTGACTTACCCAAGGACATGGCTACAAGAGCTTATTAGGGGCAGTGCTGGGTCTGCCTGTGGATTCCTCACTCGCTGAATCCTCCAGGTGAGAGAAAGTACTTCTCCATTGTGATACTTCCCTGTTATTATCGCCCTCATTTTTGACCTTGGAGCATACTGGAAAAAATTCATGACCGAATAATGCTTTGAGATATTAAAATTATAGTAAAACACATTCATCTGGAACACATCAAAAGCTGAAACAGGAATTTTTACATATTCTTTATTTTACTTTTATGAGGAAGAGGTAAATGATATGTAAACAAATTGCTATCAAACTCCCGCAAAAGAAGCTTTCAAGATACGTCATTTATTGGTGAATCTGGTCAATACGGTTTCTCCTGTATTTGAAAACTAAAATAGTAAAGCTTTACATTTTCATAAATCTTTGCTGCCTGCAGAGAGCTTTTCCACACACCACCTGAAGCTCTACATTGAGAAAGTGACTTTTGAATTATCAGAGGAAGATGGAATTTTGTTCCGCATAATTTAGTGTTAAGTGTTTAGAAATAGTCCTCCCACATGCAATATTGGCAGACAGGAATTCTCCACTAACTAGAACGTTCCAATAACTGAAGTACTTCACTTTCCCAGCCATTTTGGGTATTAGATTGCTATTCCAATGTGCTTCAGGGGGGCAGACACTGTTGCCTAAAAGAAAATCCTTAAATCCTTTTGTATTAGCCAGGTTTCTCCAGAGAAAGAGAGCCAATAGGAGATACATAGATATAGACAAAAAGATTGGTTGTAAGGTATTGGCTTATATGATTGTGGAGGCTAAGTCCCAGAATCTGCGGTCTGCAAGCTGGAGCCCCATGGGGTCTGGTGGTGTAGCCTGAAGGCCTGAGAGCCAAACAGTTGAGACTACACTAGACTCTGCTGTATTCTATACTGTAAATACTTTATTAAAAGAATCTGTTCTATAAAATTTGGATTCAGTCAAAAGGCGGCACTCAAGTATCCACATGTGGCCCCAAGGCCTCAGGTTCCCCACCCCTGGATAGATCCCAGTCCAGGTCCGAAGGCCTGAGAACCAGGAGTCCTGAGGACAGGAGAAGATGGAGGTCCCCACTCCAGCAGTCAAGCAGAGAGCAAATTCAACCTTCCTCCACCCTTTCGTTCTGTGCAGGCCCTCAACAGAGTGGATGATGCCTCCCCACACTGGGGAGCGCCACCTACATTACTCAGTCAGCCAATTCAGATGCTAATCTCTTCTGGAAATACCCTCATTTTGTTTAGTGAAAGATTGGGGCTTCAGGGTATATTGTATAATGACAATTTTGTTGTAAAAAATTATGTATCTATAAGTTTGTGTGTACTGGAAAGAATATTGGTGAGATATGACTATCTTTGGCTTGTTGCCCCTAAGAATGTATTTGTATGAGTTGTTAGGAATGATATGATAGATCTTTATGTCTTTTGACTCAAGAAAGAGAAAGACATTTTTGGGATAGAGATACCCAAGGAGATGGAGGGGAAAGGAGATGGAAGAGATTTCGATGACATGGGCTCTGTTTCAAGACCCAGCCAGAGACTGGTTTTGAGTCTCAACTGAGAGAGAAGTTAGGGAGAGAAACTGAAGAACCATGTTGGTAAAAGTCTACTAGCCTCTGGGCACCAACTATGCCACTTCAGGACCTAGGTAACAAGGTACGTCAAGAATTTGGGAGAGGATCATTGGTCAGCCACTCCCCACCCTCCAACTCAACTCAGAGTGGCACGAGCACAGGGCAGCCGTGCCCACCACAGGGGCCGTCTCCTAAGGAGCAGCAGCAGCATGAGGGGTAAGGAGGTGGAGCCGGAGAAAGCTGTGCTCCCAAGCATGTGTGAGATGCACCATCACTCCAGGACCCTGCATGACGTGCCTCAAGGGGAGCCAAAGTCCAGAGGGAGCAAGTGGGGGCTGTGTTCTGTCACAATGTGTGCACTAATCTGATGCAGGGTTTCTCAACCTCAGCACCTGCTGACATCTTCAAGTGGCCAGTTCTTTGTCATTGAGGGCTATCCTGTGCATTGTAGGATATTTAGTAGCATTCCTGGCTTCTACCCACTGGATGCCAGTGGTACCTCCCCAACCTAGTTGTGGCAATGAAAAATGTCTCCAGATATTGTCAGCTGTCCCCTGATGTCAAAACTTCCCCAGGTGTAGAACCACTGATATAATGGAACTGCAATTGTTATCACAGGTTAGTGAAAATTGGTGCATGATAAGCCAACATTTATTGAGACCTTGCACTTAAGAATGAAATAATATGTTGCAACTGTGGACTTTCAGTGTGATTGCAATTTTTCTTTGTGAGTTTTTATTTTTATATTTCTCAAATTTTCTCCAGAATTCATGGGTTCCTCTTCCCATTCTGCCGTGTCTCAGCTGTGTGAGCTTGGGAGAATTACTTAACTTCTCTGTGCTTTCATTTCTTCATCTTTAAAATGAAGAGAAGTGCAGCACCTACCTCATGGAGTTGTTAAATTAAAGGAATTTAAAACTGAAGCCCAGCACACTTCAAAGACTCAATAAATGTTATTAAGATGACTTCTATTATTGGAGACCTTGCACTTAAGAATGAAATAATATGTCACGACTGTGAACTTTCAGTGTGATTGCAATTTTTCTTTGTGAGTTTTTATTTTTATATTTTTCAAATTTCCTCCAATAATAAACATCATCTTAATAATATTCCAAAAATTATCTAGGAATAATTTTCCTGCTGTAGGACTTCTACTTCAATGGTGAGCACATCCCAACAAAGAGCCCCATTGGGTATCCTTGTGCACAATCCCAAGAAAAGACCAGGACGGCCAACATGATTTTATACTTGGACCAAAAAAACAATGTAAAAGAGAGACTTGACCGGGTATGCATTCTCCATGGTTTGCTGAGTTCAATCTTCATATTGTCTCTCCTAACTATACAGTGAGTGAATTCTTCGTCCGTGCTCCCTGGTTCGCCACCTGCAGGCATTCACCTGAGAGCAGGCAAGGACAGCCCTCACCTTCAGCAGCATCGGGCTCCTCTCTGCATGGTTGCTGGTGCTGTTCCTGGGTCGAGGGGCTGGCAGGGTGTGAGTGGGTAGGTACTGGGGCTGAGGCTCTGGGAAACAAAGGGCTGAGCCCATAGCTTGGATTGAATCTTGCCCATTTGTCAAGCTCTGGCTAGGGAAGGCACTCGGGGTAGTGATTCCTGCCAAGGCTGGGGCTGGCAGCTGAGCGCTTCGCAGAGCCTGCCTGTCAGTCACTGCTTACGCTCACCCCTTAATGGCTCTTCCCTTGTCATTTGCCTGGTGTCGCTTTTATCTTAAGTGAATTTAACAATGGTGAAAGGTGCCAGTCTGAGGGTCCCCAGAGAGGAGCTTTGCTGGAAGAGCTGTTGGAATGAAAGTTGCCCCAATCAAATCATCTCTGCTGCCCCGCCCCGGGAATAAGTAACCCCATGGCTGGGGGGTGGGGGGGTGCCCTGGAGGCTGGGCCAAGCCCGCAGAGCTTTTCCCACAGCTCAGCAGGCAGCCTTAAGGGAAGCCAGCTGCATGCAGGTCGGCAAAACTAGAGACATCTTGCAATTGCTTTTTTCTTAATTTCCACACCCAGGAGTATTTCAGGAGGAATTTAATCTCTATGTTTCTGGTTCATTTACACTTAACTTGTCACAGGATTCTTTCCAAAGAGCCATTTGGTGCCCAAGAGGACTTGTGAGCTTTTTAAACATATATCCATCTTTCTTTTTGTTTTTTTTTAATTTTTGAACTAACCAGTTTCAAAGCAATGTCTAAGCCACACATGAATAAGAGATGGTTTTAAATTTCAAATCCAGTTAAATTCCTAAGAGTGGATTTGCGAGGCAGCCCATCTCACAAATCAATCAATGACAGGTGAAAGCAGGTATCAGCTTACCCTCCCCAGGGTGGGAGTTGAAGTTTGGAGGGTGAAATGAGCGAGCAGGAGAGGGAAGACTACAGGAAGCAAGGAAATAGAGAAGCTGAAGGCACGATGACTTCAGCTACCGGGGCTGACCTCTTACCATATGCAAGGTACCAGGAAACATTCTCACAACACCACCGTGGCAATTTGCAAGGTATCAGGAAAGAAGTTTCTCCATTTTATAGATGAATAAACTTAAGTTTAGAAGTTAAGTATATGATCCAGTTCACACAGGTAGTAATTGATGTATCCAGGACTGAATCCAGCTCCATCTGAATCCAAATCCGCGACGTTGAAATGAGAGGGGTGGGACATGGGGAAAAGAGCAAGAAGGGGTGAGTTCTGGGCCCTACCGTCTGCCACCGCCCATGCAGGGCGATCTAATGCCAGAGCCTCGTTTTCTCTGCCCCCATCCTCTGCCGCTCAGAGAGCACGGTGCCGCCGAGGGCCAGTGGGGCTGATTTCCAGCCATCTCATCGTGCAGCTGCGGTTGCTGCATTTGCAGAGCTTTCTTCAGCATGATGGTTGGGTACCGTCTCCCTACTCACTAGCAAACCAAGCTTGATGAACAGCTGGGAAGGACCGGAGCTCTGGCTCTCTGACCTTTGGGTAAAGCCTAACTTTACTAGTAAAAAGAACTGGAAGCAAATAATTCTATAGGCACTGAGGTCGGTGGTTTCTGCGGAACTTGTATCTTTAAGACAAAATTCCTTTGTATGTTCGGGAGACTAAAAAAGAAGAAACAGGTGTGTGTGCGTGTGTGCGTGTGTGCGTGTGTGTTGCCAGGGTATCTGTGGGAGCAGAGGGCAATTTTCAGCTGTACCAGAACTGGAGTTGGCCTGTGGCGGTTAGCAGTCGTGTGCTGGAGGCCTTCTGCCCATGCTGTGTAGTTCATGAAGTGCTGAGGACCTCTGATGGCAGGACTGTTGAACTTGATATTAAGCATGCCGCAGCGAGGAAGAAACTATCCTGTGCATAGTGATGGTTTTTATCCACCATCACTGCCATTCATGCAATCTATGTAGATGATCATATAATAGGTCGTGCCCAAGGGTCAAGGGCATTTATAGGTGCCTCAGTACTTGTCATTCACCTGTTCAAACACGCATGGACACTGCACTCACACTTTTCTTTAAATAAGGGCTTTTCACCGAATTAGTCAGTGTTGCGTTCCCAAAAGAAAGGATGAAAAGTGCTCAGATGGAGGCAACCCAGGTGCACAGGATCTGAGAGGACCTTGGCCACAAGCCCTGCCACTCTGGAGGAAAGCGGCTCTGAGTTCCATGCCTGGGGAAAGAGAAGTTGAGGTGATGAGAGGATGTGAAATGGAGTCCGGGACAGGAGCTTTCCCTGGGTCCCCAAGGTGCATAAACACTCTTGGATGCAAAGGCTTGGAAGATGACCTCCCTCTAGCCACTCCTGGGAGCTGATGCTGGCAACAGATATAACGAGGATGGGAGAACTGGAAGGAGAGGGGGAAATGCCAGTTTCAAGAGGCAGCGGCCACTTGAAAGAACCTGGCATAGATGAGTCCTGACTTGATCAGTCTCCTTCTACTGTCCGCTGCTCTGGCATCCACAGTCGACCCCACGCAAGGCAGTATTTCACCATAATCAGGGTCGCATCGCCTTTTCCTGTTGATGCGACCTTGTGTTTCCACGCACCATCCCCTTCTCAAAAACCTCCAAAAGTTTCCACTTAGCTGCACAATGAGAACCAAACTCATTCCTCAGCCTAAAAACTCTTCCATGCTTACTCTCGATATTTCCTCGACAATGTACACAAACACTCCACCCTATTAGAACTGACCCATTTGTCACTTAGAGTGATTCATTGTCCCAGTTTTCCTCAGACCAAATGGATTCCCAGAACACAGGATTTTGGGTGTGAGAACCAGGAAGTCCCAGGCAAACTGGGATAAGTAGGTTACCTAACTTGCTCCTGAATGAACACATTTTGGTTTGCCCTGCTTCTATACCTCTCACGCTTCTCCTCCTGCACAAAATGCCACTTGAATTTTCTCTATCCCTCACAAGTTTTCTCATCCTCCAAGCTCTGTATTAAATTCCAGCACAGCTGCCCCACCCCAACCCCCGGCCACTGTGACAACCCATTTCTCTTTCCTTTGAATGTCAATAGCTCTGATTATCTGGGTGATTCAAAGGAGAAGAAATAGATGAGAGCGGTTGGAACATGGATTTAGGAGGTAGGGAGGTATGCGTTTGAAATCTGATTGTGACAATTGCTGATTGGACACAAGTTATCTAACCTCTCGATGCCTCAGTTTTCTCGTGGTTAATGGGGTGGGTAGTGGTGTGTGATTACAGTGTGTAGCTCTTTAGGAGGTTGTGAAGATTCAGTGAAGTAATATATGTAGCATCTGCCTCGTAGGTGGCATATTCGCATGTGTTCAATGAATGTTATTCTTTGGTTCCTTCATCCAGTGAATATTTGTTGGGTGCCTTCTATATACCTGGGCCCATTTTATGAAACAGTGAATCAAACAGATAAAAATCCCTGTCTTTAAGGAGCTTAGATGCTAGTGGGAAATGGGGGGAGACATAAAAGTAAACTATAAATCGTGGCAAATGGTGATAAATGCTAGAAAATAAGACAGTGAAGGGAGACAGTGAGTGTTTTATATAAGGGTGATGAGAGAGAGCCCCAAGTGAAGACCCAACAAAGGCAAGGAGTTGAGCCATGAAGACATCTTGAGAAAAAGAGCTTTCCCTATAGAACGGACAGCAAGTACACGGTGCTGAGGAGGACCGTGCCTGGTGTGTTTGGAAAAATATGGCTGGAGCAGAAGGAAGAGGAGCGCGGCAGGGAACGAGATCAGACAGGTAGTGGGGAGGGGCAGGCCAGGGACGGCCGTGTAGATGGCCGAAGGACTCGGCTCATACTCTGCATACGAAGGCATGACACTGAACGTGTTCTGGATAGAGGAGTCACATTTTCTGACTTCCCATTTTAAGAGTTGCTATGCCGCTGTACTGAGGATAGACTATAAGTGGGCGAAGGCAGAAACAGAGAGACCTGTCAGGAGACTGTTGTTGCAAAACTGGGTGCGAGAGGAAGGGGACTTAGACAAGGGTGCAGGAAGTGAGGGTGATGAGAGTGGTAGGATTTTGGCTATTTTTGGAGCTAGATCCAACAGGACTTGCTGACAGAGAGTGGTCTGACTCGACTCAGGACTGACTCCAAGACTTCTGTGAAGAAGAATAGAGTTGCTGTCAACTAGGATGAGGAAGACTGGGGAACTCAGGCTGGAAATGAAAACCAGGAGTCGAGCTCTGGAGATGCTAAGCGTGTGATATCTTTAAACATCCATATAAAGATGCTGAACCATGTTAAGCTATGCTAACCAGGCAAGTCTTCCTCCTTTATCCATCTCAGGCTTGTTTGGGATAGCTCGGGGGGGAGGACACAGATTAAGCCTCCCTTAGGTATCACCACCACTGCTTAACCAGGTCAGATCCAGCATCTTATACTTTTTTCTGAATCTCCCGAAGTTCTTAGAACAGGCCTGGGCACAATAAACTCCTGGCTTGTATCGAGTAGTGACAACAGAAACCGTAGGGCAGGAACTCTGGTATCCATGAGCTCTTTTAAAACAGAGCACCTATGATTCTTAGTCCTTTTCATAGAACAACTTGGCCCTCCGCGTGGAAGTTTTCTGAAAGCACCTAGCCTATTCCACAGTCCCACGTGAACCTTAGCGAGTGCCCAGGCAGGCGATGCTTGGTAGCGAGAGACCTTCACTCTTGCATGTTCCCCAGAAACAAGAGAATAAAAGGCAGAAGATGAATGCTCTTTGCCTCCCAAACAGCTGCTGCTGCTCCGGCATCTGCATGGCCAGTTGATTTAGAGATTTGTGAAGAGAGCCTCTGAGTCCCTGGCTCCTGCCAAGTGAATTACCAGGAGCATCCCACTGCAGGAGTTGTCATTCTACTCCAGGTGCTGCAGGACAAATGCCCTGGAGCTGGAAGATGAAATACACTTGCTCCTGGAGGAACCTACAGACACAACCTGAGCACCATCCTGAAGATGAAGGTCATCCTGCCCTGAATAGCCAGAAACTTGGAACTAAGTCAATAACACTCATCAAAGACTGATTCCAGAGGGAGGTACGTGGGGCTTGCTGTTGCTGAAGGACCCTGATATTATAATTTTGCCAACTCTCCATTACTTCTGTCAATATGCCGGGAGGCGCAGCTGTGGCACAGTGGATCCAATAATACATAATCCAGAAACCAAAACCATTTCCTCTGATTGTGAATGATATTATGATATTTTTGTTCTATTCAGGTCACACTTTGCAGATATTTCAGGTTCCAAACTCATTTGCCATAGGCCAGTTTTTCTCCCCCAAAAAATTGATGTTCAAGAAAAAGATGTCTATGATCAAATAAATTTGGGAAGCTCTGGGTTGACAAAGCGAAATAAGTTTCTTTGTGCAGGATTTATTAAAACTTTTAATATGCTAATATGCATGGAAATTTTCCTAAGGGGACGAACACATACAATAGTATTTGAGCACAAGGACCAGTTTACCAGAAGCACCTATTAAGGCAAGTGTTCTTCTAATCACACTTTTGGAAAATGCTTCCTTAGGCTAACATTAAAATGGTTTGCATTCCCTGAGACCAAATGATGCTTGGAGAAGGAGCCCAGGAGCATGCTGAGGATCGGAATTTAAAATTGCCACAGGAGATTTTAAAAGAAAGGAAAAAAGAGGGAGAATTAATCAGCCCAGGGGGATGAGGGGGATGTTGATTCCCCTGCCTGGACTTTGCTGAGTCAGTAGCTTCTGGCTGAGAGATTTAGCTCGATGGGAAGGGTTTTGCCTTTAGAAGTTAGGAACAGGACATTTGCTCTAAGACCTGGATGGCACTGCGTAGTGTTAAAGAGAGGAAAAACTGAATGAAGACCAAAGAATTTTACCCAAGAGGTACTTTTAAGTGGGGGGGAGGGAAGGGACTTCAGAATTTAAATACTCGAAAAGCGTCACTTAAAAGACAATCCTCAGAGAACTTTTGCTGCAAAACTTTTTGTAAATGAGACTCATTTTAATGAGGCCCTTTGGCCAACACTTTCAGGTGATTAGAAAATCAGAGTTGACAGAAGTGTAGGAGATTTCAATCTAACCTCCTACTCTATCCATCAATTCCCTCTACAATGTATAGAAGAACCATCCTGTTTGAACTCCTCCAGTAACAGGGGTCTTACTACCTCCCAAAGCAGCTTGTTCCACAATCACACAGCTCTAAGTGTGTGGGTCTAGGACAGAAAACTTCACTCCTTAGGAACATGATCATGAGTTTCCAGCCTTCCCAGCACTTGCTGCGTTGAGCATGCTGGGCACCAGGCCCTGCCAGTAAGGAATGCAGAATCTAAAATAAGCGACAAGGCAGACAGACTGAATGTCTAAAAAACTGAACAGAAAGAAACACACAAAGTGGCCAAAAAACAGTCTTCTCATTTTACTATTTGGCGAAAAGCAATTCTCTGGATAGGCCTTTTTGGTTAAAGAGGAAGGCTGCTTTGTAGAAAAAAAATGAGATAATACATGTGAAAGTGTTTTGAAAAACTCAAGTGGGCCATATGCATGACTGCAAGGTATTTATTAGTCACAGGACTCACAGCGGGAGCTATCACGAGACAGGGAGAGTGGGGCGGGGAGAAAGGGTCAGATTGCTAAGAGGCCAGTAGGAATGAAAGGCAAGCTGTGGACGGCAGTGGAGCGAAAGATCCAAGTGGGGAGGGGGAGTAAGTGTTCTCTCGGAAAATTGGTTCCTACTTATGAAAATGCTGCCTTGGTAATCACGCACCTTCAACTACGTTGCCTAACTCAGAAACTTGGGTGTCACCCCTAACCTCTTCTTCTTCCTCATTCCGCCCTCCCTGCCAATCTGTTGTCAAATCTGCAAGGCCTCTCTCTTAAACACAAGGAAGCACTATGACATGTTCCCAGACAGTTGGTGCAGTGCTCGTTATTTTTTAATTAAGATGAACTAAAAGTCTTTAACAGGTAAAGCAATACAAGGTGCAAACTTCCCTGTGAAGAGCTCACTGTGTCACTGGGCACCACTTACACAATTGAGGGAAGATGTACTGTTGGACAAATGAGGCATTAAGACCCAGTTTCTGGATCAATGACAGCACCAGGAATGAACCAAAAGGGAGGAATGTCCTTTGCTGGGAGGACTTACTGCCTCCTGCATCTCTGAATAGTCAGCTGCCTTTCTCAGGACGTACCCTTTACCCTTGGACTCTCATTCATTTGCTTCTGGATGCCCTGATGAAGCCACCAGGCATGCGAGCGACACCTGACTCTAGCTTCAGACTCAATTGAGGATGTCCTGAATCTCCACTCACACTGGAGTCCCTTAGACCTCTTAAAATGAGAGTATGAGGCCACGTCCTGAAAGCAGAGCTGGGTGAGTCAGGCGATGTGCATATGTGGGGATGGGAATCTGGTGGGTGTATGTGTATGTGTGTCCATGTATGTGCACAGAGCAGAAACAGGGTAAGCTGCGGCTTCACACCTTCTGCAGCTGCCTACACCTGGAAACCAGGAGATTCTCTGACTCTAACTCAGAGAATGCTCTGGGGTGTGGACTGATTACAGTACTCAGTGATACTGTTGGTTTGCAGGGACCGGGAGGATTACAGTACTCAGTGATACTGTTGGTTTGCAGGGACTGGGAGGCTCCCTGATTTGCCTGCAGGCCTTCGATGACCTTTGACAGCCTCTATCTCCACCCATGGCCTGTGAGCCCTGAGCTCATCACACCTGGCCAAGCCCAGGGTCCTTTCCTCCCAGGAGCAGCTTCCTTAACTTCCAGGACTGTGCACCTTGTCTGCTTCTGCCTGTGCCCCTTAGGCAACCTCTCTGGACTCAGCATCTGCCTACCTCTTCCATGTCCATCCTAGGGATCTCAGTGTCAAATGTCTACTTTCATGTGTAAAACAATATGTGGGACCTGTGGCTAATTGTAAAATGCTACTCGGGGAATTAAGGGTGTGTATTTTATGAAACACCATCTAGGGGAAAGAAGCACCAGTAAGTGAGCAAGCAGCTTGCTCCACATTAGAATCCTTCCACGCGCCTTTTCCTTCACAGTTCAGACCTTGCCCCTCTCTTATATATCATACACATTTCTTAAATATCTTATATATATTTACTTCCTCCTGTGTCCTACATCTGGATGCTGGCCCTGCCTTGCCAGCCCTGGTGTGAAGTTTCAAATATGCCCACAAGACGATGGGTGCATAAAATGTAAAATTTGGAAGTCACCTATTTTGGGCCACCTAAAACCTCCCACGTAAGAATTTACCTGGAATTGGTGCTGTTTTCATCTGCCTTTACATGATCGAGTGGGTCTTAATTTCAGGTGTCTGAGTGAGGTGACAACTGACTGTTCATTTGAGACCAGGGCAGTAGGAGGGCTCCTTGTTTTTAGGAGGGGCTACAAGATTAATGATGCATGCATTCGACACTCATGGCGTGGGGAGAATGTGACGTGAAATAGGCGTGTGCTTTGGAATCAGACCTGGATCTCAGTCTGGATTCCACTACATATAGCC
Organism: Indri indri; assembly: GCA_004363605.1. Lineage (NCBI taxonomy): Eukaryota > Metazoa > Chordata > Mammalia > Primates > Indriidae > Indri > Indri indri. The sequence goes on from RJWJ010016311.1 coordinate 19,659, forward strand.
TTGATCTCCGTGAACTTCACGTATGAAGTTGATTATTGTGAGAATTGATTGAAATAATGTGTATAAAGCCCCTGGTACATTACTTACATATACCGGGTGCTCAATAATGGCAACTTTTAATTATGATTTATGAGCACCCTTGAGGTGTGAGGTGCTAGGTTAGGTGTTGCGACATCTATAAAGATTTATTCCGCATTTGGGTCCAGAATCCAGGCTCTTAATCACCACGTCAATGCTTCTCAGCCCCGGCTGATTCCACAATCACCTGGAGCCTTTTTTCTAATTACAGACGTCTGACACCACAGTTGTCCCTCCGTATCCATGGGGGATTGGTTTCACAACACCCTTGGATACCAAAATCTTCGGATACTCAAGTCCCTGTTATAAAATGGCATAGTATTTGCATATAACATACATACATCCTGCTATATACTTTAAATCGTCTCTAGATTACTTATAATACCTAATATAATGTAAATGTTATATAGTTGTTAGTGTACCTGTTAAATGGTATTATTTTTTATTATTACATTGTTATTTTCCATAGTTTTTTTTCAAATATTTTTGATTCACGGTTGATTAAATGCACAGATGCAGAATCCACAGAGGGCCAACTGTACTTAAAAAGATTCTGATTTAGCAGATTTGGGGTGGGACTTGGGAATCTGCATTTTATAAAAGCTGCACAGATGACTCTAATGATCAAGCAGATATTGGAAAGAACCGCTTTCGAGCCAAGTGTATTTGGCCACTAAATCAGTCATTTTTGAGGACATGGTAATAACAAAGTCACTGATGTAGTGTTTGATGAGATAAAGTTTGTTTTTTGTTTTTTTTTTTTTTCCCCCAGAATTAACACTCTCAGTGTCTCCCTTTGGCCAACCAAGCACAGTATATTGACAATGGAGGTTGTGTGTGTACTTTTGAAAAGCACGCAGGTCGTTCTGCCGTATCTCCTCTTCCCCACTTCTGTTAAGAACCCCTACACCAGGGCTGTCTGGGAGCCCAAACCCCAGTGGGATGCCAGCACCATCCATTTGCCTGTGGCTGGAATTTTAGATGTCCACATCCATAACTTGAAATCAATTTAAGACAAAGCCAAAAGGACCTCCCAGAAAGCAATCTGGTGTTGGGAAAGGAAGCCACTAAGGGTGGAAGACTTGCCCCAGAAGCTGATTCGTGAGATGTTGCAAGTTGATGACAATCAGAAAGAGGGGGTAAAAGGCACTTGGCAGTTTCAATTCCTCGGCACTGAAACAATACATCGGTGTCAATTAGTGTTCAAGTCCTGGAGATAACCTGCCCCAAAGAATGAGAAGGCAGGCAGTGAGTACTCTCCTGTTGAAATCAGAGAGTGGGGAAGTCAGAGTATCCTTGGGAGGACCCAGCTGAGAGATAATTACCCCAAAGGGGAGAATGCAGGGGCAGCCTCTCCACTTCCTCCTGACAGCAGCTCTCCTAGAGCTGAGGGACTTGGAAGCTTGGCTTGGCACTTGCCAGAGGTACATTTACTGGGTGGCGGGGAGAAGAGAAGAGGGAGATTGGAGACAGGTGGGCATCCCGATTTGAGAAAGTAGCAAAGTCTGCAGAGCTTCAGGAAATTGGACAGTCTAAACATAGAGGATGACTATAGAGGCAGTATTTGTATGAAAACATGCTCATGAGAATGTCACCCCATGAGAGCAAGAACTTTATCTTGTTCAAGCCATCAATTTTCACCAAAATGACCCATACTCTTCCATTCAGATATAAAAATTAAACATCACTTGTGTATTCTGAGACGCTTTCAGGTACTCTATCATGGAAGAGAAAGCAAAGGGTAAAAAGCCAATATTTAACAGATGCCTGCTCTGTATCTAGCAACTTAGTACCCTGTTCCCAGACTCTGCTCACATTAGAATCACCCGGGAAGCTTTTCAAACTCTCAGTACCCCGTACCAACTAACTCACAATGTCTGGAGATGAGAGCCAGGCATTGGCACGTTTTAGAAGATTCCCAAGTGATTCCAATGTGTAGCAAAGTTGGGGAACAACTGGTTTCACACATTGCTCCTTTAAAGCCCTGTTTTACAGATGAGAAACTTAGATTACAAGAGGATAATCATTTGTTGGGGCCAACCAACAATGAAGAGCCTAACTCTAGATGTAAACACAGCACTGTCTGATCCAATGGCTATACTCTTCACAGCATATTCCTCTGCTCAGGCTACCATAATAAAATACTGCAAACTGGGAGGCTAAAACAACAGAAATTTATTTTCTCACACTTCTAAAAAGGCAGGAAGTCTCAGATCAAGTCCCAGCAGGGTGGGTTTCTGGTGAGGGCTCCCTTCCTAGCTTGCAGATGGCCACCTTTCCGCTGTGTCTTCATAAGGGGGGGGGGGGGGAGGGCTAGCTCTCTGGTTGTCTCTTATAAGGACATAAATATCAGATCAGGCGCCCATACTTATGACCTCATTTAACCTTAACCCTAATTACCTCCTTAAGGGTTAGAGTTTCAACATATGAATTTGGGAGGGACCCAATTACTCTACAGCAAACAGTGCCTGGCATCATACTTAGCATCTAGTAGATACCCAGTATTATTTTTTTCTTTTCTTTTGTTCCTCTGAACTCACATAGTACTTTTGACATATTACTTTAAATTATAGATATAATTTTTTAATTTCAAAATATTAAGGTGGTACAAGTGTTTCTGTTACATGGATGAATTGAATAATGCTGAAGTCAGGGCTTTTAGTGTGCCCATCACCAGAGTAGTGTACATTGTACCCAAAAGTTACGTTTTTTTCCGTCACCCCCTCTCGCTCCTCCTTCTTTTCCAATGTCCTTTACACCCCAGTAGTCATCCTTGATTTCTACAGAGTATATTCGTATCACATAAGAGTAAACATCAGCTTTTGTGAGATGTCCTTCAACTCCCTGAAGACAGAACAAGGAGACATAAACTGAAAACCGTAGTATCAGGAATTTGGGCTTAGATACTAGAAGGTCTTTCCTGAAAGAGATTGTTCGGGCATGTTTAAATGAAAAAAAAATTCAAGGATTGTTTCTGTTTCTGCTTCTTTAAGGAACAAGTGAAATTTCACATGAAATTCTGGGAAAGATGACCAATCAGGACTTAAGGAGCACCTTCTCCCACACAGGCTGTCCTGAGGGTGATGAAATCCTCCTACTAATTAATGCTCAGAGAGAAATAAACGCTTCCTGGTCTCATTCTGTGTGGACGTGGGCACTTTCCAGAACATGCACCACTTGCCAAACCTCCGCCTACATTTTATCAAATACGAAGGACAACGTCTAACTTGTCATTTACTTCTGTATTTTTCTTCATCATGATCCTCGTGGAAGAAAGGAAAGACAGTCCCAGTTAGTTGTGGAGATGGTAGGAAAACACCTCAGCTCTTTATAGGGTCCAAGTACCTAGCTACAGATGAAAGGGCTTGCTCTCATTTTGTGACAAAATCAACAGCTTCCAGACAGGAAGAAAGAACCAAGATCTTTGAGAAACCATTTCAAATATGAGACAGAAAAGAAAAGAATACAATCCAAGCTATCAAGAAGAAAGGAAAAAGATTGAATCTAGAAACTGCACACTAATAAAATTATGTGTGTTATTTAGGAAAATTCTCAAATAGAGAACAAATGATCATCACTTATAAAAGAATGGAGTAGTCTCTGGGACTATCATGAATTTGCTATGAACAATTCATATACCCTGAATACATGCACTTATTTTGCTATGATTAATAGACTGATAGGAGTATGCCATATGTCTATTTCAGCAATACATTTGACAGTTTTTTAAATGGTGTCCTTATGAACAGGATGAAGAAATGTGAATTGGCTGGGAACTCAGTTACATAAATTTACTGAAAAACACTAATAAAAATACACATTCCTGGACCGATATTAACAATGTAGGAAAGTTTGTAATAATAATTATGGTATTAATAGTAACTAATATTCATCTATTGACTTAGTGCTTTACATGTACTTTCACTTTTTAAAAAACTTATGTGATCATTAAGTCCCATTGGTGGACTTAGTTCCGCCTTGTTAAATAGTTTTGACGATTATTTGGTGAATACCAAGCAAACATTTATGGGTGACAGAAAACTGGGAGGAACAACACTATGCTGGATTATTTGAATCAGAGACAGTGTGAAAAGTTCAAGTGATTTCAAACTTTTCTGATAGCATCAGAAACTCTTCCTCCAGAAAATCTTTGAAAGACAGACAGTTGTAGACAAAGGAAAGGATTTGCTTGGAGTTAAGAGCCTGGAAGCATCCAATGAGTCTTGCCCAGGAGCAACGTCTGTATTAAAGGCCCATATACCCGAGAACCTGAGTGAATGTGACTAAAGGGAGTTTACAGATATCAGCCCCTGCCCTCTAGGAACAGATGATCTAATGCTAATAACAGAGACAGACAGGAAGGCATGATGGGAGATGGAGACACCGTTACAGCCAACCAAAAGACACAGCCACAGTCAGACCCACGATAAAGAGTGGTGGATTATAGCGGGTGCAGGTGTGGTTCAGATGCACAGGTAGGGGTGGGAGGAGAGAGATCTCTATCGTTCAGTGAGGTGTGTGCATTTGTGTGTGCATTTTCTTCCACATGTGCAGGAGGCGAAAGCAGAAGGGACATGAAAGTGTCTGTAAGCAACTGGAAGGACAATCTCTGCTTCATGGATAGGAGAAACAGGTCATTAAACTGCCAGGCTCCTTCTTCAAGCAGAGGTGACCAGAGAGCATCCATCGTGGCTAAAGACTTCTACTTGGGGTGAAAATGGCTTTGCCTTTTTTTCCTGCACTCACATGCAGGGAGGAGAGGTAGAACCTGCCTTAAGATCACTACTCCACCACCGACTGACTGCATGGGAAGATGTAACACCCAGTCCTGGAGCTGCAGGTCAGGCCTATGCAGTGCTCAGAGCCGAAGGTCATGAAAGCAGAGAAGCAGCTGCCGAGTGAGGGACTCCAGGAACCAGAGGTGGGTCTTTGCCCCAGGGTACCACAGGTGGCAACTACTGCTTGAGTCATATGTAGATGGGATGAAGAGGGTCACTAGCCTGATGGGTAGGGGACAGTGTCCCAGGCCACCTAGTGATTTAATATGCTCTCTGTGGGGGTTCTCCCCAATTAGATGGGGAGCTCTTCAAAGACAGGGAGAAGTCATCCACCCACTCAGTCTATTCCTAACTCCCCCAAAGGCTCCTAGAACACATGGAAATACTCTAGAACGGTGCTTCCGAGTGCCGTGGCTTTCCAATCACCTCTTTTAGCCTCCTTTGGCATTTGATACAGAGTCCTGATATCTGTCCCATAACTAATAAATCAGAACCCCTAGAAGAGGGTTTGGAACCCAAATATTTTAGAAGCTTCGTAGATGACACATATAAACACAAGAGTTTGTGAAGCACTAACCTAGAGCAGGATTTAAAATCTCTGCTGTATAATGCTGGATTCCAGAACTAGACAGCCCAAGTTTTAAATCCCTGCCTCTTATTCACTGTAAGACCTCAGGTTAGTTAACCAAACCTTTCTGTGCCTTGATTTCCCCATCTGTAAAATGAGGATAATAATAATAATCTCTACCTCAAAGAGTCGTTGTGAGGCTTAAATGAATTCACATAGGTAAAGCATGTAGAACAGCGTCTGGCACACAGTAAACTGTCAGAAGTGTGAGCAATTATTATCTGATTCTGCTCAGTTTATGGAGGAAGAAATGGAAGTCCAATGTGAGAAGCGATACACAGCCGGTTTATGACTCCACGAGAACTAGAATCCAGGTCTCTGTACTTTCCCTATGGGGCACTTTCTGCTTTTGTTCCTTTCCCTTCTCTTCAAGGCGATTCAGCAGTTTGCTGCTCGGTCACTAAGAATGATCTGAACATGCTTTCTAAAAGCAGGTCCGCAGGGAAAACAAAGAAAGTCTCAACAGCATTTGGAGACTGGTTCTGAGTGCTGCCCGTGCACGTTTGGGCAGAACCCAGGCAGGAAGTCACAATCAGAGCATGCGGATGAAGGACTCTGTGGAGAATCTTGTCCATCTCTTCTATGGACAAAGAAACAGAGGCCCTGAGAGTTGCTGTGGCATGCCTGTGGTCCCAGATCGTGACTTCAGGGCACAACTCCTGACTCCTAGTCCAGTGCTCGTGCCCCTCCCAACCTAGGAAAGGTGACGCCATATGCAGTGGAGCCACCCCATCTGGCCCTGCTGTTTGGGGCATTTTGCAGACTTCCCCATGTCCCTTTCTTCTAGCCCAGCTTCCAGAAACCCTTCTGCCAGCCATCCGCATACAGCTGTGACAGCTGAGGCTCTGAGGCTCCTCTGAGGAGGGCTTGGAATAAACCAACCCAGAAGTGACCAGATTTTGATGGAGAAAACCCTCAGGAGTTCCTCTAAACCATAGAAAGCAAAGCATTTCTTAAGGCGACCCCAGCCTTGTCGTTTTCACAACTTCCTCCAAATGAGAAGGGGGGACTCACGCAGGAGCAGCTCCTTATTACCGGAAACAAGGCTCAGTGATACTGGGTGTTTCGGTGACCACCTGTCCTTCAGGGGTTCCCAGCCAGAGTCTTGGCTGCAGCCTACAGATTCTCACCACGCCCCTCTTGTCTTCGAGGCTGAGACTACTTTCCACCCAGTAAAGGTCTGTCCTCTTCAGCCAGCTTCTTCCGCACGCCCCTTCTCACTTCAGGTGGGGCTCGGGGTCCACATTTCCGGCGGGGACGCAGAGGAAAAAGGAGGATTGGCTCGAGCAGGCAGGAGAGAGAGGGCCTGGTGCCTGGCAACGACTCAGCATCTTGCCCTTGTTACTAATAATCCTCCCAAAATCACCGAATGGTTTCTAGGCATTAAAGTTATCGTTCGCCATAAACCCCTTGTCTGTTTTCTGGAGAGTTTAATATATTGCAGGAAGTTTCACCCATAAAAGGTGATGGCTGCGCTCCTGTGAGTGAGCTGGGCGTCTGTAACTTATGACCTTCATAAATGTGAGTGGGTCTCTCGAGCAAGTCCATCAGTCTTTGGAGTAATTCTGCTTCGTAGTAAAATATTTTACTGTGCATACTGCTGTCAGCATTTGCCTCGGTGGTGGGGAGCCTTCCCATTCTTTCTGCCTCGTGCTCCTCGCTCTTGCTCCATTTTCGATTATCTCACTTCCAGACTCCAGTCTGAGACCCAGAGAGGCATCTTTGCTTTTTTAGGGTTGCAGCCCAGCTCAACCGGGGGACTCACTGGACTTGGAAAGCGGCAGAATCAATGTAGCATTATTTATCACTGTGACATTTCGGGTACTTTTTTCCTTGCAGAACTAGAGCAAGTCTGCCAAGAAAGCCATCACTTTAACCAGGCAGAGTCCTTCATTATCAAATGCGACTGTGTGCTCAAAGGCTCTTCGCAAGCTGTGAGTCTTCTAGAAGTGTAAGATTTTTTTGTCACCCCGATGATGTAGCACAGCAGTTAACATTCTGCTTCATAGTCATGGCTACCTAAATAGGCTTTATCGGAGTCGCAGGCTGGACACTGGCCCACAAAAGAACCAAACGCTTTCCAGGCATTGCGAAGCAGTAGAGAGAACACTCCCATCAGCAATTTCAAATCTCAGCTCCACCACCTGCTTCCTGTGTGATACCGGGCAAATCACTCGCCTTCTCTGTGTCTCGGTTTCCAAAGGTGTAAAATGCCTATGCCATCTCCATCTCAGTGTTGTTTTAAAGAGCAAATTAGATACTTTACAAACCGCAAAAATTGTCGAAAGTGCCATGTGATAATGTTTTTACAGTAAGGAATGATGGAGGCGTAAAGACTTAAAGGAAATGAAACCAAGTGGAAAATGAGGGAGTTAATAAAAAGGATTCAAGAGAAAAAGAAACAGCTGGATATAATAAGTCAAATATGTGGCTCTCGCAATCAGGTGCTGCTGCTGTTTCAGGGGCGGGGGAGTGCTGGGAGCTGCACCACACTCGTGGGGGACCAGCTCGGTGAGGATCGGGGGACAGTTCATCTGCCCGGTGACATGCTGCTTCCAGAAATTGTCCACAGCCTTGTCTCAGGGCAATTGAGTTCATTTTCAATTCAATAAATATTTGTCGAATGCCTAGTGTGTGCCAAGGACTACTGTAGATTTTTGAGATGCATCACCGAATAAAACAAAGATCTCTGCCCTCGAGGAGCTTACAATCTAGAAAAGGACGTCGTCTGCTGCATGTCCACACCGCGTAACCGGTTCCTCAAACACAGACTGTAGCAGAGGTGCTACAGTCCCTTTGGTTCTCCAGTCCTTCAAGCAGACACTGGGGGAGGTTTAGAAAAAGAGACTGTGGGTCATTAAGTAGAGTTCCTCGGACTCCATGGGGCTCTGCAAGTCCATCCTCCCTCCCTCCTACCCTTCCTTCTTTCCTTCCTCCCTTCCCTCCACTGGGGACGTCATCCTTGTATTATAGGTCATATTGTGTTCTAAACAGACCCACAGGAGCCAGTTCATTCCACCAGTCATGAATGTAGCTGAATTTAGAATCACCTTCTAAGCTGCTTCTGAAGAATATTTAACAAGTTTCTAGGAACATGTAGAGTGAGATCAGAGAGAGAGTAGGAAACAGACCGTAGCTGGGAAAACATGAAAATATTGGTGGCAGGGGATTGTTCCCTAGGAAAAATCAATGTCATATGGCATTTTAAAGACTTTCCAAACTGTTCTACAGTCTCCTTATAATCTAGGGTTGCCTCTTGCCTCACTTTGAGAAGCCTGGTTATTGAAAAAGTAATTATAGGCCAGGCATGGTGGCTCGTGCCTGTAATCCTAGCACTCTGGGAGGCTGAGGCAGGAAGATTGCTTCAGCTCAGGAGTTCAAGACCAGCCTGAGCAAGAGCGAGACCCTGTTTCTACTAAAAATAGAAAAAAATTAGCCAGGCATGGTGGTGCATGCCTGTAGTCCCAGCTACTTGGGGGGCTGAGGCAAGAAAATAGCTTGAGCTCAGCAGTTTGAGGTTGCTGTGAGCAAGGCTGATGCCACTGCACTCTAGCCCGGGCAACGGAGTGAGACTGTCTCAAAAAGAAAAAAAAAGGAAAAAAGTAAAGGTAATTATATATTCTTTAATTTATAACTTGTCTGAGCAATTACTTATGTTGGTCAGCTATTGCTAAATAACAACCACACCTTCTCAGTGGTGTGCAACAATAAGCACTTATTTTGCTCACACGTCCTCAGGCTATCTGGGAGTTGGCTGATACAGGCTCCACTGGGCAGCTCAAAGCCAGTGGTTTTGAGGCTCCATTCTTCTCCCTGCTCTAGCTCTCTACTCTCACTCTTGACATTCCTAGAAATTCTTAAATGTTCTTCAGAAGCAAGCTTGAAAGTGAATTTAGAGACAGGCACTTCAGTCATTGATGGGATAAAATTGTTCATATTAGTGTGTTTTAGAAGACATATCACATGTGACAGAGGGATGAGGTATACACTGGAAGGGAAGGAGGAAGGGAGACAGGGAGTTAGGAAGGAAGGAAGAAAAGAAAAGCAGGAAGGAAGGAAGGGCGAGAAGAAGGAAGGAAAGCCCCAGAATAACTAGACCAGCAGCATCAGCATCACCTGGGAACTTACTAAAAATGCAGATTATCAGACCCCACCCTGACCTACTGAGTCAGGATCTCTGGGAGTCGGTCCCAGCAACCTGTGTTTTAATGAGCTTTCTAGGTGACTCTGACTCTAAAGTTTGAGAACCACTTATCTAAGCTGCAGGTTAGATCTCCCATCCTCCTTGGACCAGTTAGCTGGACATGATGTCTCATGACAACGGCAGAGTGTAAGAGGGAAAGCAGAAACACGTGATACCTCTAAGGCTTAGGCAAGGAACTGGCAACTGATACGCTATCTGCCCACATTTCATTGCCAAAGGAAGTCACATGGCCAGGGTTATGGATCCAGAAAAACATAAAGGATTGGGAAAGAGAATTCAATCTAACATAGAACTTAAAAAATTAATATTAGGATGCCATTTTATGGTGTATAATGCTCTTTCACGTACATTCTTATTTAATTCCCATAACAACACTGTGAGGTGAGAGGTATATTCATTGAACAGATGAAAAAAAGGAGGTTCTTACATGTTGAGGTCAAGGTCACACAGCTAAGATGACCCGGGTCTCCCGTCTCCAAGTTTGAGCTTTTTCCATTTCATCAAACCTCTATCTCATAGGTTCATAAGGCTTCTGGATCTCTTTTATGATCAAAAACATCTCCAATGCCCAGTGCGGTATATACACTGTACCCTACGGTCCTTACACACCTAAGGAGAATGAGAAACAGAAAGAGGAAAATATTTTAACCCTTTATCAGCCCCACACTAGACAGTTGGCTCTATTTCTAGATTTCAAAGTCGCAGCCTCTTTTGCTTCTAATGTTTCCCAGGGACTTGAATTCCAAAGTTGCATGAGCCTTCCTTTCAATATCCCACATCCTCAAAACTTCATGCAAGGGATTTCTCTATAGGAAACTTCCTTTGACTACTTTCCAAGTGATTATGGTTTTGCTGGAGTGTCAGAAGGTAGGTGGGAGGAAACAAGAGCACACAGAGAGAAGAGCAAACAAGTGGCGTTTTCTTGTGCAGCTGAAGATATGTTCTGGGGAGGGAAATAAGATTCAGAAAGAAAATAAAAGGAAGAAGAAAACATGACATAGAGAACATGGCATTTCTTGGCGCTGTGGTATAGAATTCAGATATTTCATAAGCCAGAGTGGAAGGGGAATTTTAGTGCCTCTGATGACTTAAAATACCTAATTAAACAAAAAAACCTGGAATCAGAGTAATAGTTGTTTTTAAACATTTCAACAGATGAAGAGAAAATATTTTTAAAAACTTTTATGAGGGAGCTGGCTCAAAAGATTCATTTGGCAGTTCTCCTTTGGTGGGTAAGGCAAGCTCTCTCCCTGTCTGCTCCCCTGCCCGGGCCCCGGCTTGCCCCTCCTCCCCTGCCTACGTGATAATTTAAGACACCCGAGGTGCTATAGGAGAAAAATATGACCCTGACTCTGAGCGTGATCTACAGGGAGCCCTGGCTGCACACCTTAATTATTGCTAACAAAGTAACATTTTAATAGCTTTAGGTTGAAATTGATGAGCCCTCCTGTTTGCTGGAAGCCTTGCAAAGGCACAACATGACATCTTGTAGGGAAAAAAAGGAATGATGCAGTGGTGTTAAAGTATCTGGCTCTGTGTGGGGCGGTCAGTTCTTAAAAAGCGCATTGTCCTTGTTCAGCAACTTTTTTCCAAGGAACTTAAAGTCCATTAGAGTCCATATGTTCATCTACTGCATTTCCATCTTTCTATAAATGGGATCAAATGTCATTCTCTCCTTTTGCTGAGGAATAAACTAAAGAAAGGCATCTTGAAGGGACAGCACAGTCTTCTAGCAAGGGACAAGTGAGCAGCTGAACATGAGATGCCCAATTATTCGCTGCCAGTAACTTCTCCACCTATTTCTATAATGGTGTCGGGTGGAAATGATGGGTATGGGGTGCCACATTAGATGGTTGAGAGGACTCAAGGAAGTCAGAAAAGAGGATTTGGCTTCCAGCTGCCAAGGTAGAACTTCCAGAGTCTCAGTATTAAGTGACAGTGACTATCTAGGCCCCAAGGATGCTTGAGCACATGGTAGGTCTTCAATCCATCACAAGCCTTTGAAGCACACTTCTATTTAATAGTCTCAATTAATACACACAGTGGTCCTGGTCCTCAGGCCACACACCTAGTCCACAGCATCCATAGCCTCCTCTGGCATCCATGGTAATGTTTGATTTTGGACATTAGTTATCAAAAGTCATAGCATAGCTCCCTCACCACCCAACTGCCTCAAGTCTGCAGAACCTCTCACAGCTCCTGCAAAGGCCCCCTCAAGGGACACCCCCAGACAGTACCAAGTATTCTCCAGCAGCTCTGTGGAATGGACTATGAGAAAATTGGTAGGGCTACTGCAGACCCTCTTGCTGGGAGAAGACATGCTACAATTTCTACACTCCTGGTAGAGCACTGGGATGCTTCAGGGACTCTTCTCAGGGGTGTATGACTTTAAGTTCTGGGGAGTGGGAGTAGAGGTGGATGGGTGGAGTGCACAGATCCTTCTTAGAGACCCACAACAATGCCTAACCGTATCCTTCTCCTCTCTGTCTCGCCTCTGTCTTTGCTGAGAATTTAGCTCTTCTCCCGTAAGGCAGAAATGGGCTGAGCATGTCTTCTTCCAAGTCAACTTATACAACATAATTTTTATTCCCTACGTTCTTAAGGGTTTTACTTTCATTACTCAAAATCCATATTTGGGGAATTCAAAACACCTCACCTCCTTATCCCCCCCACCCCCACAAACTGTTGAGTTTGAAAATTCTATTTAAGAACACAAAAGCTGAACTTTGTTTTTCTCCTTGCATTTCTACATCCTGGGCGCTGAGTAAAGGACACCTCACTGCTGTCTGAGATGGGGAGCGGGGAGGTGGCTTAGGTTAATACGTCAAGCTATTCGCCCACATCACAGTTTTGTTCTCATTGTTAAAGAAGAGGCAAAACAAACCCAGAGAGAGTAGAAACAGGAGTGCTCTTTCTCAAGAATTAGCCACCCAGTAAGAGGAAAAGTTGGGAAAAGGGCTTAAGTCAGCAGGGGAGAAAGAGGAGAAAGCAAAGCACTATTAAAACATGCTGGGTGTTTTAGCAGGTATTATTTTTCCATAGAGCCATAGAGCCATAAGCATAACTCAATAATAAATAGCTTCCTGGTGAATAATACTGGGCAAAGGCTTGTTTAGGGAGCCCCAATACACCTGAGTCAAATTCCTATCGTATCTTGTTACATGTCGCACTCGGTATGTATGAATAACAGTGTGTAAATGCTCAAGGCATTATGAGACAGTAGATGGGGGAGGTCCTGGAATTAGCTGCAAGGAGTAGGGGAAGATAGCAGAAGAATGCCTTTATAAAAAGATTAAAGAAAGGTAGGCTACCCTATTTCAATAAGGGCATAAGGGGAGTAATGAAGATAGGAATATCTAATATTTGCAGAATATCTGAAACTCTTAAAGGGTTAGCATAGTAGAGTGGTGAGATCTCAATGAGAAATAACCTTGAAGGTGTATTAGGCATTTTAGGTGGGGTTAGGGCTGACAGTTCTTGGCCATGGCTGGAGAGGACCAATCTCAGATTCTCAATTTGTGTGTGTGTCTCAGCAAGGTAGCTCCGTCTCTAAGATTTCTTCAGATTCTGCAGAGAAAAAAATATCATTGAAGAAATTTATGAATAATTGGATTAAACTTTCATAAAGAAATCTGTTGGTATCAAGATCCAAACCACTGTAAAGAATCAATGCATCAAACAAGACAGGAGCTTCTAATATGCAACTATGCAAAATAAATGGGTACCATTTGAAAAGAAGCCAATCTTACTCAAAATTTAAAACTATAGATTTTGTTGCAGACTGGGTTCCCCAGGAAGAGCGCCTGAGGCAAGAGCCTAAGTGCTACCACTTGATTAAGGAGTGCAAGCCCAGAGGAGCAGAAGTGAGGGAAAATGGGCCGGAGGCGGGGGAGGAGAGACAGCCGATTTGGGCATATATTTCCAAGTCGTCCAGCTATTGGGGTCAAGTGCAACCAGCTGCTGGATCTTGCAGGACCATCTTTGGAAGCATCTTATGAACAGCTGCTTCTCAGGACAGTCCATCCAGAAGGAGGAAGAGAGAAGGATTTGTCTGCTGGCTCCTTCTCATGTTAATGAAAAGTTCCACTTGTTGGGGAGTTAAGTCCCCTGTTCTTCCTGTCGTTTATGTTTTAGGAGCAACAGGGCAGTCCCTGGGCAGGAGGTGAAAGGAAGCAGTGTAGAGCATGAGGAAAGATGCATGAAGAAGCATGAGGAAAGATGCTCTGACATGCAAGGTGTGACATCAGTGTGGCCTGCACAGAACTGGTCACTGCCACCACCAAGGGTCCCCTAGATGGGCGAGGCTGAGAGCATCTGAGGGAGGTAATAAACATTTAATTTCACATCTTCTCAAATAAGAGAATGGGATATCTAGTAGCAATTCATCGAAAAAAGGAAGTTTTACCCCAGAATTCCTAACAATAAGTGAAGAGTATGTGAGTTAAACCTGTATCATTGTCCAAACAGTTTAGAAAAGAGGTTTCCTTGACATGGTCAGTATTATTAAATAGCTTTCTTGAAATCAGAAATAACATTGAGGAAGATACCTTTTTAAAGTAGAATGTGATATCCTGATTATTAATAACAATAACTAACATTTATAGAGGTCTTACAATGTGCTAGGCACTGTCTTAAGAATTTTGCTTTGAATCCTTGCATTAATGCCACTGTGTAGCAACTGAGACACAGAGAAGTCAAGTATCTTGTCCATAGGCACACAGCAGTTAAGCAGTTGAGCCAGGATTCAGGTCCATGAGGTCTGACTCCAAAGCATGCTCTTAACCCTTAGATTGGTCTGACTTTTTGCTAGAAAATAAAATTGCAATTACTTCTGTTTTCCATAATTCATATCTGCTTCTGAGGAGTCTTGAGGTTTTTCTAAAAATGTAATTAAGAATATACATATTTCTCAAATAATATTCAAACACTGTAGCCTCTAGAAAACAATGCAACTGCTAGAGTTGTGCTGACAGGGAAACTACCTCCCAACTTAAATCTGGTAATAACAGCAAGGTCATGATTTGACCATATGTCCCTATTGGGTGACGTAGCAACACCCCAGAAAACATCTTAGCGACTAGGGGGCATCTCAGGTGACTTAGGATATACAGTTCCTTTCTCCAGGAGGGTGCAGGCATCAGCCCATACTATCTTCTAGGCCCAGATGCTTTTGCACAGTGAACGAACAGCAGTGGAGTAGTTGGGGTGGAGGTGGAGGTTTCAGGGGGTCAAACGAGGTGCAGAGAGCCCCCACTGACTCCAAAGCATGCTCTTAACTGTTATATTCCCACCGTGAACCAGGAGGAAAATCTCCATTCCCTATCCAGAAAGCTTCCAAAAGCAAATCTTGTTGCCTGCTCTTAATGTATTTTTTTCCATGCTC
>RJWJ010016312.1:0-17923 GCA_004363605.1 Indri indri
GGTTCTTCTTCAAGAATTCCTTGCCTATGCCAATGTCTGAAAGAGTCTTCCCAACATCTTCATTTAGAATTCTTAAGGTTTCATGCCTTAGGTTTAAGTCTGTTATCCATCTTGAATTGATTTTTGTGAGAGGTGAGAGGTGGGGGTCCAGTTTCAATCTTCTGCATGTGGCTATCCAGTTTTCCCAGCACAATTTATTAAAAAGAGATTCTTTTCCCCAGTGTATGCTTTTGTCAGCTTTGTCAAAGATTAGATTATCATATGCAGATGGTTTCATCTCTGGATTCTCAGTCCTCAAATTCTGCCAAATTATTTAAAGAGATTTATTCTGAACCAGTATGAGTTTCTGCAGCCAGAGGAGCACAGTCTCAAGAGGTCCTGAGAAAATGCACTTGAGGTGGCTGAGTTACAGTTCCATTTTATATGTTCGTTGAGACAGGAATTACAGGTAAAATCATAAATCAATTCATAGAAGGTATATATGGCTCTGTAACAGGGAATGGCCCAGAAAGGGAAAAAAAAAGATTTTTGTCTCTTTAAAACTTCCCCCATTCTTTTTGGGAACTGCAGCCCGACATGCATCCCTGAGGCAGGTAAAGTCATTTGTTAAAACTCCCAGGTGGCACCAGGCCCCCAGGTGGCCGCTGGCAGAGTTCACTGGCTTTGTCTTTGGCAGAGATGGGAGATTAGAATAGTTAACCACAGTAATTGCCTGAAGCTGAGAACCCTCCCTTTAAAAGCTCTGTATTTCTGCCTATGCTCAGGAAAAATTGTATTTTGGGACAATAGTCTGCATTTTTCCTCCCTTTGCTGGAAAAGGTAATAAATCTCCTTCCCCATATCCAAAAGACTTGTCCTCATTCTTCTGATTTGGCCTCGTGGACAAGTGCCAAGTTTTCAGTAACAGTTGAGCCCAAAAATGCAAGACATCTCAAAGCGGAGGCTTACGACTCATAGGTAGATTTTAGGATTCTTTAGGTAGCAATTGGTTGAAAGAGTTAAGCTGTATGAAAGACTTAGAGTCAGTAAAAAGGAATGCTTGAGTTAAGATCAGGGGATCTACTATCTATCATGTGACCCTATACCAGAGTTGGAAAGTAAGCCACATTACACTGGGTTAATGAAAAAACCCATTAATGAGATTTTATGGTTTGGAAGGTGTGACTCACCAGGCCTCTTAGAAATATATCCGGGCCAGAGCAAAAACAGTCAGAGCTCAATCCTCACTAGTTATCACTGAAAGTCTTTGTCCCTATCCACATGACCTTCTCAAGTCCAGTGATTCTCAACTACTTTTGTTATATGATTTAGATTCAGGAATCTTTTCTCATCTTTTCTTCTCTGAACATACCCTCCTTCTTCACAGATTCCTCTTTTAATTTCTCCCTTCTCCTAAATCCCCATAATTTTCCTTAGGGTTACGATTTGGGAAACAAATGCCAGGAAGTCTGGCTAGCTACGGCTTTTTCAACTCTGCCACTTAGTTCCATTGTTGAAGATTACAGAATCAGCTTGCTGCAGAATCAGCTTTCTGTTCAAGTGGTGAAGGAAATCAAAATACTTTACTCCAAAATATATGTCTTTGACATATTTTAAGTAGCCCAAAAAAGCTATCTCTTGTAAGGGGATTTTCACCTGTAGATCTGTGGAGAATCTATATTAATGCAGCCATCCCTTCCCTTGTCCAGATCTAGGAAAGATTAACTGAGACTCTGACACCTTTAAAGTTCTGAAAAGAGACTTTTACTGTCTATTGTCTCTGTCGGGTCTCATCTACATAACAAGACCACCCTTGCTAGCCAAGCCTCCTCTTCTCTCCCACCCACCATAACCTGGTTTTTGGCCGTGCTCTTAGCCCACATCCTTTCTGTAACCTCAAGATGGTATACAAACTTCTGTATCCTATTGAGGGGTTGTGTCTTCATTCTGAAATCTCCTTTGTATACGTGTGAAATAAATTCATATGTCTTTTCTCCTATTAATCATTCTGCCTTATGTCAATGATTTTCAATGACTCTTCAGGAGACCTAGGGCCTTGGCCCCTGCAATGGGAAGGAAACAAAATTTGCCGCAAATAAGTGTGTTATATTTTGATCTCTAATCGGGTCTTTTTCCCATTCCTTCACTATAAGCATTCTTTATCAGCAATTTTTATTGTCCATGACTAAGAGCTCACTATAACCCAAGATAGCCACTGTAACTTGAGAAGTCCAGCTCCTGCCCACACCCCCCCCCCCAAAAAAATGTGTGCTTTTCAGGCCCAACCGATAGGCAGTTACAAAGTCTTTACCTTTACCTTGCAGGCCTCATGAGGGAAAGCTGCTCTCCCTACACCAGACGTGTTGAACAGCCAATGCATTACACTGTGTAAGGAAAGTTGCAATCAAGAATTCAGGCCTCTCTGGCTGGCCATGCTGTTATGTACCTTTTCATTCCTAGCCCAAATGCCTTCATTCCTAGGTCTCTTTAGCTGGGGACTTTGGCCAAGGTCTTCTTCAGGTGCTTCTGTTGAGGCCTCCTTATTGGGGAAGGCAGGATCCTTTGAAGACATTTTACCCACCTTGACTCAGTCCCCAGTAGTTTTGTAATTCCGGCTCTTCCCTCTTGAATCCTCCACCTCCACTCCAGGATCCATAAAACTGCAGGATCCTTTTGTTCCAGGCTGCCTCAGCAGTGAGATGACCCCATGGCTGGGATGACCCACAGAACCCTCAATTTGTGCACTGTTCCATGGGGAAAATGGAATAAAAGGAGTTGGTACTTTCTATGGTTTAGTCTCTTGCATATATTGTTGCAGTAAGTGATTCAAGGATTCACAATTACTTCATTTTTACTTGTTGCTTTAATTGACTATTCCAGTACCTAACAACTCAGCTCTTGTGCCAGCTCAGCTGAGCCTTGGACGCAACACTCAGGTCAAAATTCAAAGAAAGTATGTTAGTTTCCTAATGCTGTTGTAACAAATTACCACAGATTTAGTGGCTTAAAACAGCATAAATTTATTATCTTACAGTTCTGAAGTTGAAAAATCTAGAATGGGTTGGCAAGGGCTATGTTCTTTCTGGAGCTCTAGAGGAGAATCAATTTTTGCCTTTTCTCGCTTTTACAGGCCACTTGCATTCCTTGGCTCATGGTCCCTTACTCTGTCAGCAGTGCAGCACCTTCACATAGCTCTCTCTGACTCTGTCCCATGTGTTTGTCATCACATCTCCTTCCCTGACTCTGGTCTCTGCCTTCCTCTTGTGATAACACTGGGCCCACCCAGATGATCCAGGATAATCTCTCCATCTCAAAATCCTTAACTTAACCCCATCTGCAAAGTCTCTTTTGCCAGGTAAAGTAATATGTTCACAGGTTCATGGGATTAGGATACGGACATCTTTGGAAGATCATTTATTCATCCCACTATAGGAAGGTTCAAAATATCTTCTTGTCCCAGTAAAACATCAAGATGTCTAATTTCCAGATCCAGTAATTATAGCCTAGGTAAACTGGACCAACCATTCTGAGGAAGACAACTAGAAGAAGCCAAATGAGATGCATTTGTTTTAATGTTTTAAAAATATCAATGGCTAACAAGCACATGAAAAGGTGCTCAACATCATTAATCATTAGGGAAATGCAAACTAACACTACAATGCAATACAATCTTACACCTATTAAGGTGGCTACAATTTAAAAAACAGAAAATAATAAATATTGGCAAAGATAAGGAGAAATTGGAAGCTTTGTATATTGTTGGTGAGAATGTAAAATGGTGCAGCCACTGTGGAAAATAGTATGGTGGCTCCTCAAAAATTTTAAAATAAAATTCTATAGGATCCAGCAATTCCATTTCTGATATATAGACAAAATAATTGAAAGCAGGATATCAAAGAAATATTTATGCCTTTATATTCATAGCAGCATTATTCACAAAAGGCAAAAGGTGTAAGCAATTCAAGTGTTCATCAAGGGATGAACGGATAAACAAAATGTGGCATATTCATGTAATTGAAATCACTTTTGGCTGCTTGCCACCTGAAAAGCCAGACACGAGGAGTGAGGGTTAATATTAGGAAAGCAGTTTTTATTCAAGTGCCAGCAGCTTGAGGAGGCAGTCGGACTCAAGTCTGAAAGACTCATCTCAATTTCTTAAGTTGGCTAAAGGGGTTTTAAGGCACAAGGTGGCGTGGAAATTATGTGTAGGAGTGGTATGGGCTGTAGGTCTGCTTGACATCTTCTGATGGCTATCTTCAGTGATGGACCACCTGGAGGTCTGGCTGGAGTCACCTCTGTGGGAATCGGATTATGGATTAACCACAAATTAACTTCTTCCCAGAAATGCACCACCATCTCTGCTTTATGCCTGGATTGTTTCAGGATTAGCCTTTGAAATTCTCAAGTAAACATGTAATTTGTCATAAATGTAGAAAAGAACAAAGCAAGAGAGGGGTTATTTTTTAAAATAAGCGGACGAGCTGGTTGCACCGGTTACATTCATGCAATGAAATATTATTTAGCCTTAAAAAGGAAAAAAATTCTGACAAATGCTGCAACATGGATGAAACTAAAAACCATTATGCTAAATTAAGTCAGTCATAAAAAGACAAATACTGTATGATTCCACTTACATGAGGTACCTAGAATAGTCAAAGTCATAGAGGCAGAAAGTAAAATGGTGGTTGTCAGAGCTTGGAGGTGGGGAAAATTGGGGAATTATTGTTTAATGGGTATAGTGTTTCCATTTTGGAAGATGAAGAGAGTTCTTGCGATAGGTTACACAATAATGTGAATGTACTTAACACTACTGAACTTTATGCACTTTATGTGCTAAAGTACACACTTTAAAATGATTAGAATGATAAGTTTTATATTTTGTGTATTTTATAACAATTAAAAATGAAAAATAGAAAAAGAAATTTTTAAACACCCCAAGTGCTACCCGTATAGTGGTATGCTTGTCCTAGTGTGAAATTACTTGGCCAAGATCAGATTGGCTAGAAGTCCAGAGACCGAATCCAGATATTTGGGGTCACCTTGCCCTGGGAGTGTTTGTCCATCTCAAAGAGGCTACTGATATTCTCGATGGTACACGAGACAGTTTTTCACAAATAGGAGGACAAAAATCAGAATCTAGATACATTTCTAGGTACTTGACACAATATCTAGCATCTCCCAGATGTCTTGCTTTTCCTGATATATATCTGAAGCTAAGGAAATCCTAGATTTCAATCATTTTTCAAATAAAATAGGTGGCATATATTCACACTTCTGTTCAGTAAGATAAAAGCCAATATTGAAAATTTCAGAAGGAGGATTGAAGTTATAAAAAGTGACATAGAACATGTAAAAAGAATAAACCAAATAGAAATCCTAGAATTAAAAATATATAATAACTAAAAGTACGAGTTCAATGGAGGGATTAAGAAGAGAATAGACACAATCTAAGAGCTTGAAGGTATGCCAGAGAAAACTTATCAAGAATAAAGCACAGGAAAAAAAAAATGAAGAAAAATATAGGACAGAAAGTAACATACATAGAGGACCACAGAAAGTTGTTAAGAAGTATTAAAATGGAATTCCAAAAAAAGAAGAAATAGAGAATGAAGAAAAAGCAAATTTTGAGAAATAATGGCTGAGGATTCTTTAAAACTGAAGACAGAGATGAATTCACATATTCAAGAAACTCAAAGACTCCCAAGTAGAACAATGAGAAGACCAAAAAGGAGGGGGGAAAGTGAAGGTGGGAAAAGAAGAAGGAAGGAAGGAAGGAAGGAAGGAAGGAAGGAAGGAAGGAAGGAAGGAAGGAAGGAAAAGACAGAGTGAAAAAGAGGAATAAAATCCCTAACTAGACACGTCATGATGAACCTGCAGAAGAAAAAGAACAAAGAAAATCTTTAAAGTGACCAGAGAAAAAGGGAAATTATCTTCAGAGAAACAAAATTTCATTGAGTTGCTAGCTTCTTAAGCACAATTACAGAAGCCAGAAGATGTGGAATAATAATTAAATCAAGTGGAAAATAAACATCAACAGAGAAGTCTATACTTAGCAAATATTCTCTTTAAGAGTAAATGTAAAATCAAAACATTTTTAGGCAAACAAATGTTGAGAAAATTTGCCATGAGAAAATTGACCTAAATAAAAATATAAAGATTGTTATTCAAACAAAAGGAAAATGACTCTAGGTATGAGATTTGTGATTCAGGAATGAGAGAAGAGAAACAAAAATGGTAAATATGTGAATAAATCTGTATGGACATTGCATAAAACAAGTATGATAAAACTTGTAAGGTATAAAGGAAATACAGAGTTAAAATACATGGCAACAATAGCTTGTAAGAGAGAGATATGGCAAATGGAGCTAAAATGTCCTAAGCATCTTGCATTTTTCAGGAGGATGGCAAAAGCATCGGTCAACATTAGAATTGATAGATCATTGCTGCATTTTGTAATCTAGAGTAACCATTAGAAGAGTTAAAGGTTGAATCAAAATAAATTTAGAAAGAAAATAAAAACAAAATTCCACTTTCGAGTAAGAGAAAGATGTAAAAAGACAATGAATATAGAAATATATTTTTTGGTAAGAAAGATTAAACAGAAAGAATAATGTAAAGAAAGGATCTTGCATGGAATTTTTTGTCCTAAAATGACTGGTTATTTAGGAAAAGGGAATGTTAGGACAAAACAGAAAGTTTTTAGGCATGTTTTGTAGATGGTACGTGCAGGTTGGGATAAAGTTTATAAAAGTCGATTTATTAAGGAATTTTGTATGTGGTCCAGTTGGCTGTAAAAAAGTTTTTTTTTGGCTAAAACAAAGATTTCTGTTAATATTAATTCACTCTTAATGAAATGACATGATGTACTAATTTTGAGTCTATAACATGTTTCCTTTTTAATTTAAAAAATATCACACTACAGAAGGTTTTTCTTTAATTTTGGTAACTGACCTAAAAGAAACAAAGATTTTATGATTTTATCAGATAATCTCTGTGCTCTCTTTATTAGGTTTTGACTAACTAGAAAAACTAACTTTAACTAACTTTATACCCATATAACTTTATCACCTTTAGAATCTTTTGATGACTACCTCTCTTAGTTAAATAAATGACCCTTATTTTATAGTGTTTTGTATATAAACAAATGTTTTAAGCCTTTGATATTTGACAACCTTTCCAAAACTTAAATTTTAAATCCAGCCTTTTGACCTTAAACTAGCTTTTTATATATTAGGGCCACTAAAAGTCTAAAACAGACATTAGATTTATTTAGTATGTCAAAACCATACAGGAAACATTGTCAAATATGAAATGGCCTTTAACTTTCTTGGGGCCATACTTGTATATTATTAACATATGTTCCAGTATTGTAAAACATTGACATGCCTTGGTGTGTATTATCAAATAACAATTATGGTTATTATGTAAATTGCTGTATGCCACAAAAGTAACCAATTTGGTTTATCAGTCATCTCTAACCATGGCTAGTCCAAGTTCTGTCATCTTTAGAAAATTATTATTTTACTTTATTTCATCTCAGAAAGTGGTTCTTTCTGGGTAAGCCCAAAGTTGGCTTCTTCAAGTAAAGTCATAAAAAGGACTGACAAATCCACTTGAATACTGGTTTCTAATATCTTTGGAGATTATATACCATTGAACTAAAACAAAACAAACTTCCAGGACTTTAATTTTAATTAGAAAACTGATATGACCGTGGATATAGCTAACTCAACCTCATGAGACCTGACTAAATTTTCACAAAAAGACTCTTTATTTAAACATTACTAATTTTGTTTTGTTTTCCAGAGTCCTGACAAATTTTAAGTAAATAGCAAGTTTACCTTCTCTTTGGGAACTAGAACCTGGAATCTGCCAAAGCCTGTTCAAATATCCTCCCTCTAGGCCCAGGGACTATTGCGGAAGAGGGGGCATGTGAGATTGTAAGGGCCGATTCCGAGGGATGGAATTAGTTGAGACCCTCCAGATCAAGGAGGGGCACACAGAAGCCTAAAGGAATACTACCTGAAATGCTTTGTCTTTTCAGACCACATGCTGCAAAGATCCATCACAATCATAAATTTTTTTTCCTGTTTCCTATGCACTTAAAACTTCCTGAGTATAATTTTTCTCAGTTATGGATTTATACAAAAGGAGATATAATGAGTAATTTATCAGCCACCTTAGTATAAATTACTAAAGAGACTAAAATATTATGACACAATAAAAGTCTCTAAATTCCCTTAGCTTAAATATTAATGTTGCTTATATTTGCTATAAGACTACCACTAAGCCCAAGAATATAGTAGCTCAACGCTTATAGGTAAATTAGTTTTATAGCCTTGCCTTTGACATTTTAGATTTTACTCTTATGTCATCTAGAAGATTTTAAAGTGTTAATGAGTGCCTGTCTACTTCCAGTCCTGTTTGGCTTAAAATACTTAATTGGCTGTAAGCCCCTTCAGTCCTCTTGGCCACAAGGGTCCCACCGAGGGACTCGATGGACCCAGGGCAGGTAGCCACACCACCCCAGCAACGAATGGGACAAAATGAAAGTTTGGCCATAGATGCTGTCTCTGACAAATCTTGGCCAAAAGGGGGGAATTGTGAACTAAAATAAAATGTTAAGGCTCACCCTCCACCGGCTGACTAAATGGACCCCCTCGTGGCCAAAGGAATATCCTAAAACTAAATTGCCTACCAGGAGGAAGGTCAGACATGCCTTATCATGCCCCCCTCCCTTCTTGGGAACATTCTTTATAACCCATTAACAGGCCTAAGGGTATGCAAGACACACCTACCGGTCCTCAATTTACACAACAAATCTATGTCCAGTGGCTTATCTCTGATAAATAGCTCCTTATGTTGAAACATTCCAAGCCTTTAGACAAAGCTTCATGTCTTTAACCAATTACAAGCCAAAGAATCTTTAAACCCACTTATAACCTGTAAGCCCCTGCTTCGAGATGGCCCACATTTTCGGGCCAAACCAATGTATGCCTCCCACATACTGATTTATGACTTTACCTGTAACCCCTGTCTCCCTGAAATGTATAAAACAAAACTGTAACCCAACCTCAGTGAGTCCACTGCTCAAGACCTCTTGGGCGTGGCTCCGGGTCATGGTCCTCAAATTTGGCTCAGAATAAATCTCTTTAAAATTCAAAAAAAAAAAAAATAGTCACAAAGTGTATGATTCCCAAAATAACAAAGGTAGAAAATAATAATTTCAAAAATAATCAATCTAAAAGAAGACAAGGAAACAGGAAAAAAAAAAAATAGGAACTTAGAGCATGTTGGGGGAAATGAAAACCACGTAGTAAGATGATAGATTTAGAACTACGAGGAATTACCATAAATGTATATAGATTAAATTTTTGACCTAAAAGATGGATTGCCATATTGGATTTGAAAAAATTTAGCTATATACTATTTTCAGGAAGCACATCCAAAACATAAAGATCAAAAAAATTCAAAACCAAAAGATGAAAAAAAAGAAATACTTTGCAACAATAACCTAAAGAAGGTTAGAGTATCTATTTAATATCAGGAGAAAAACTAAAGCCAAAAGCATTGCTAAAGGTAAAGAAAGTGACTTCATAACGATAAAAAAAATTTAATTTGCCAAGTACAAGTAATAATTCTAACAGTGTATGTACCTAACTCATGGCTTCAATTTACATGTATCTCTTTCTATATGAAGTTTCAATATCCAAATATTTGCTAAAGCAACCTAAAATTTTTTATGCAAAATTTCTATTCAAGGGGGAAAAATGTGCTAGCATCTGCATATGTGTCACGGCAAAAACTATTGAAGTTGCTCATCAGTCCAGGTGAAAAGATGTGCAGTACCACCAACTTTCCAATCATTTCCCCAATTGCTTAGCCCTTTATAGGCTGCTGCCTCCTTCTACCAGACACCTTGAGCATGAGTCAATCCAGGCTCAATTTAGATGGTGGGTTTTTTTTTCTTATATTATGCTATTTTCAGTGCAATGGAAAAGAATAACGTAATTCTTATCATATATTGTACAAAATGTGCATATAAATGTACCCACTAATAAGTTTAATATGTATTAACTAATTAACTAATTTGTTTTAAAATATGTTATATTATGCAGAAATACTTTGTGGATATATAGGCATTAATGAGAGTTTTAACAGTTATTTGGAAAATTTGTTGAGCTTTTTATATGGAATAAAAATGAACTATTTTTATTATTGGTATTTAAAATGATGGATTATGGGCTCTGGTTATCTCAATTTGCTGTCCATCAGATTTGCAGTAATAGATCAGATGTGGGTAACAAGGGATACTTACAAACAAAAATTTGACAAAACTTAAATGAGAAATAGACAAATTCCCAATCACCAGGAGATTTTAACACATATTTCTCAGAAATGAATAACATAAGTAGACAAAAAAATATAAATAGAAGAGTTGAACACCACACTTACCAAATTTGACCTAATCAATACATATGAATGTAAAATGCTGAACCCATAACTGCAGAGTAAAATTTTATTTCCAGGACACATGAAACATTTATAAAAGTTAACGTTTTCCTGGGCCATCAAATGGTTTCAACACATTTCAAAGACATAAAATCATTCTGAAAACTAGAAAAAAATAAACTATAGTATACAGAAAGGCAAACTTAGGAGATAAAAAAATATAAATCATATAAGGAATTGATTACAATTGAAGTCAGGAAAGTGGTTACGTTTAAAAAAGAGGAAGGATTTGGATTAGGAAGCGGTTCCAGGCAACAAGCTTCAAGGATGCTGACAATATTTTTTTTTTTTGGCATGAGTAATAATATTCACTTGATATAATTCTTCATGAATTTTATAAAAATATAGTTAGCATAATGTGGAAAATACTATAGATGGCTTGGTATGACATGTGTATGCCAGAGAAAATAAAGCCCACCAAAATACAGACCCTCAGTGAAGTTTCTGGCATCCAGTTAAGCTAAGTTGCTGAACCTGTAACTACCTACTACCAATAAAAAGATATGATGTTTGTTGGGCCACCGTGGATTTGGAAGGAAACATCTACCACATTTGTGTGTGCTACTCTGGTCCATGTACCAACTGACATTAGATCTTGCAAGCTTTGAAAGGGACCAAGCATAAGAGAAGGATCTCCAGCTTATCCGGGATGCAGGGCATGTAGTTCTGCCCTTGGGCACTTATGAGCCAGCAGATCCAATATTGTTCAAATATTTTTTGCAGATCAAGAGGTTGAATCAAAGTTGTCAAACTTCTTTAAAAGAACTGCGTCTGTGGACCCTTTGGTTTGAAGGAAGATCATGCCCTCTTTGACAAGTAACTAGTTTCTTTTTAAAAAATAGCCCTTGGCCTAATATTGGGCCCTAGTCGAAACAGACTGCCTGACCATGAAAGACCATCATAAACTGCGTCAGCTGATCTATCAAGGCAATTACTGGAACATTTTTAATGAGATTGCACATAAACTGCTTTCATGAGACAGTGACTCACAATCCTAGTGTGCTTATTCCTGCCAAAATGCCACCTCTCTCCAAATGCCCACTTATCACCGTCTGGGGAGTTTCTTGTGACTAGTTGTCTCAGAAGGAAAAAAAAATGACCTTTCTTTACAGACAGCTATGCCCATTATTTGGCACCTGCTAGAGGTAGACTGCTGAAGGTTGTAGCTCTACTCAGAAGTAGCCCTGAAGGTCTGTGGAAAATGGAGATACTCCCCCTGGGAGTAACTTCAAATTGCACATTGATGGTTCACTCTGCCTAGAAGAAAAGATGGCTTGAGGTAAGGATATCATTAATTCACAGTCAGTGCCTGATAGCTTGGCTGCATAGTCAGGAACTTGGAAGGAACAAGGCTGGAGAAATAATATCAAGGAAATTTGGGAAAGAGGTATGAGGACATGCCTCTCAGAATAGACTCAGAATGTGAGGATATTCGATATCCATATGAACACTCTCCAGTGAGGAGGAGCTTTATTCATTGCACTATTGGTTTTCTTATTATGTAATAAACCAAAATGAAAGCAGCTTTAAATAAGCCTAAAACATTATCTCACCAATTTTCTAACATAGTTTATCTTTTTTGTCTGGACTAATTCAAGACCACAAAGAAAATATAATAAACTCTTAAAAGTATTATAGAATGCATGTGTCACATTCTTTAAACAAAATGTAATAAGAAATTTTTAAGATAATAGCCAAAAATTATAAATTCTCATGAGAATTTTGAAATACTATGCTAAATAGCTCCTGGATTAAGAAGGAAATCATCCCCACAACTACCACTATGTAGAAATGAAAAATGATCAGATCATTAATTTTTAAAACCTATTGGGTTTAGCCAAAATAATACCCAAAGGAAACATATAGCCTTAATGTTTTATTAAAAAATATTGAAAATCAATGGGCTTTCTTATGTTCATTTATTTTAAGAAGCTAGAAAAACAAGCCTAGAAGTACTACACATTCTGAGACGCAAAGATAGGTTAAAATTATGCACCTATACTATACATAATTTAAACCAACAAATAAAAATTAATATGAAACAGATGGTTTCCTAAAAAATACTAAAATTGACTAAGAAGGGTTTAAAATCCTAAGTCTCAAAATCATAGAAGAAAAGGAAAAGGCGTCAAAGAAGTAGTCTTAAACAGGGAGCAAGCCCAGAGAATTTTACAGGTAAATTTAACCAAACTTCTAACAAACATATACCTACATTAAAGGTAAATTTAACCAAACTTCAGAGAATAGAAAAAGAAAAGCATTTTAACTGTCTCTTTGAAGCTAGCATAAACTGATTCCAAACTAGGATAGCACCAGAAAGAAAACTACGGGCCCTCTCACGTAAGGATAGAGATGTTTAGATCAAATGTGACAATGTATTTAAAGACTGCTACATCACGACTATGCTGGATCTAGTCAGTCAGCACTCAACACCTATTCCCACCTCCTTCGCTGTGCCTACCAGTGCTTCAGAGCCTGGAAAGCTATGAACTGCATTTTCCAGACTCCCTTCCAACTATGTTATTGGTACAAATTTAGAACCACCAGTTAAATTCAATAGCATGAGATGTGCAAAGTAAAAACAAAGCATGAACTAATTTCCTGCTGATGTTTATGCTGGTACTCAAGATGATTAAGTGTGAATTTCCAGATGCACTTGTGGCTAGACCGAGTATCCAGTGTATTGCCACCAGCCTCATGTGGGTGGAGAGACAATTGTGATGATGGTGGCATGAAGGCAACAGCTTCTGGATCCCCGGATCCCAGGAACTTCGGTGTGATCTTGAACTCAAAGGCATCTGTCAAAAGCCCCCAACTTCCATTAATCTAGTCCCCAGTGAATTATTTTGCATATTTGGACTTTGTACAATAACATATTAATCATAATTTTAGATTCATCATACACTCTTATTTTATTTTGTTTTGTTTGATATTCATTATATTAATTTCCCTGCTCAACACAAAAATTAGAATTTTATTAAATATCTCTCCTATGTCTATGTGCTCCTCCCAATCCCATGCCTTCTGCCTACCATCCTGAAGTAACCATTAAATTGACCTTTGTGCACATCAAACCCTTGATTTGTTTTCACTTTACCATATATGTTCCTAAGTAATGTAAAGATACTATGCAGAAGGTCTCCCTGGTTAAAATTTTCCCTACAGAAAACCTCTTCATTTTAATACCCACATATCATAGACCTTAGATCTCTCTCATTATAGCATTTGTTGGATGATATTTATATAAAGAAAATGTACATTCCAAAATAGTTTTAGCAAGCTAAACATAAACCAGCAATGTATAAGGGATCCCACTGATCTATTATTTCCTCCAACTCTTGGTATTATCGGTTTCTTTTTTTTTCCATTAAAATGAGTATAAAATGGGGTATTATGGTCTTGACTTGCAGTTCTCAGATTATGAATGAAGCTGAGTATCTCTACGAAAACATGTTTAATGTATATATTTCCTCTTCTACAAAGCACTTGTTCGAATATTTTGCCCATTTCTTTGTGTTCTAATTGATTCATGACAATTGTCCATATACTCTTGGTATTAATACTGTTTTAGTTATAGGTGTTTAAAATATCTTTCCCCAGTTCTTTAGTGTTTTGATGATCAAAAGTCCATAATTTTAGTGTAGAAGAATTTTTAATTATTTTCTTCCTCGACTCATGTTTTTTGTATCTTTTTAAAGAAACACTGTTGTGATACTCTTCCTCCAAGATGGCCCCTGGTGAGTCTCACCTTCTGGTATTCAGACCTTTGGGCGGTCCCCTTCTTTATATATCCATGTGACCAGTGGGGTGCAGCAGAAGTTATGGTACACAACTGCAGAGGCTAGATCATAAAAGACATTGCTGCTTTCACTTGTTCTCTTGGATCATTTGCTCCCATGGCAGCTAGCACCACATTGTGAGGAGATTCAGTTAGCCCTGTGGAGAGTTCCATGTGGTGAGCAACAGAGGCCTCCTAGCAATAGCCAACACCAATTTGCTGTCATGTGAACAAGCTATCTAGAAAGCGGATCCTTCAGCTCTGGTCAAGCCTTCAGATGATTATAGTTCTAACTACCATCTTAACCAAAAAGATTTCTTTATGGCATTTGAGGAAGGAAGGTCATAATTTTCAAAAGATATTGTCTTATAAATCTTCTAATAGACAAAATGCAGTGCAGTCTCTGTACTATTCCACAAGGAATGTTTGTGGAAGAAAATATGAAGAAAGGAAAGAAAAGAATGAATAACAAATGAAAGAACAGAACAAAGAGAAAAAGAGATCATTCTACCATTAGTGGAAAAGAGGAAAGTAGAAAAGGTATGATTAAAGGGAGAAAGGCATCTGAATATTACTGTGAACCTCCATGACATAAGGATTATATGCAAATTATAAGAAGAAATTATCATTTCATGACAGGCCCCAGTTTTAAAGGTGTCAGTGAATAAAATTCTACTCATAGGTAAATCTTCTTCATCTCACATATTGAATTCCTTTTAGTACCACAGAAAACATCATTCCAGCCCCAACCTCCAGGTTTCCAGAAAACTATTGAACCACACTGCTCTGCAGGAAAATTGGGCTCATTTGGGTGCCAGAACCTAAAGGGAAAGAAAAGGTAGAAATGCTCCTCAGTGAATGCACAGTGACTGATTAGAAAGCATATATTAAAAGGCTTGGGGCTGAACAGAATGGTTCAGCGGAGAGAGTATTCCAATGATCACACCCCCTTCTCATATTGCCCTCCTCAAAAACCTCAAGTATGAACACACACTTTTACACTGGTTCCTCTAACATTCTCCTGGCAAAATTTTTCTAAAATAGTGCACTCTTGGGACCTTTTCCCTGCAATCTGATCTTTATTTGCTCCTCTTTGCAGAGCCCTTATCCTGACCTTGGTTATTGAACAATTCCTTTCTTACTGACTCATCATACAAAGGCTGCCTCCTTACATCTGTGTACTCTTCCTAAATGTCTCTGTCCTCATGGAGCTGCCTTAAATGAGTGTTAGGGTGCCTGAGCCTGGACATAAACTTACCCTGCTTCCAAGGAATATAGTCTGTGGTAGGGGTAGGAGCTTGAACATTATTTTTGGAATTAAAAGAACTGGTTTTAAAAGACATTCTATAAAAAAGACATCTGCACTCAAATGTTTATAGCAGCACAATTCTCAATTGCAAAGATGTGGAAACAACCCAAGTGCCCATCAATACGTGAGTGGATCAATAAAATGTGGTATGTGTATACCATGGAGTTCTACTCAGCCACAAAAAACAATGGTGATATAGCACCTCTTGTATTATCCTGGATAGAACTGGAACCCATTCTACTAAGTGAAGTATCCTAAGAAGGGAAAAACAAGCACCGCATGTACTCACCATCAAATTAGCATTAACTGATCAACACTTAAGTGCACATCAGTAATATTCATCAGGTGTCAGGCAGATGGGAGGGGGGAGGAGGGGATGGGTATATTCACACCTAATGGGTGCGGTGCATGCTGTTTGGGGGATGGACATTCTTGAAGCTCTGACTCAGGTGGGGTAAGGGCAATACACGTAACCTAAACATTTGTACCCCCATAATGTGCTGAAAAAAATTAAAAAAAAAAAGACCTGGTTTTGTTACTCAATCATTTTGTCCTTGATCTTGTAATTTAATCTCTCTAGGTAATAGATTCCTCATCTATACAAATGGGAATCACAAGAAAGTCTCTAAATAACTCACAAGATTGTGTGAGAATCAAATAAGGTAATGTATAATTAAAGTAAGTTCTTTTTTTAAAAGCCACAAATAAATAGTACTCTTATATAATCATCCTACTACAGTTGTACATAGTTCTGACCCAGATATTTTGAATCTTATTAACTACAGATGAATTTAAGTATCTAGTTGTGTTGAGAGGCAGAAAAATATTAATATAATGGCTTATAGCACCCTTTTTGGAGTCAGATAGACATGGATTGAGACCCAGTTTCTCATCTTACTAGTTTATTGATCTTGGACAAGTTATTCAATTTTTCATTTGGAAAATTAGTTCTGAAAGAGAGAAGTTTTTATGAAGTTTGAGAAAACACGTGTGCCTTTTAAGGGATTAGTAATCATTAGAGCCTAATCATTATAGTAATATTAACATTAATAGTCACTGCTAAAAAAATTTCCCTAAATTTTCTATATAAACAAGACTCTATGGTTCATTAATCTATGTCTGCACTCACCTGACATTTTTCTTGAAAGGTGTCTGATCAATCCATTGCCAATTGCCATTACCTTGTGGATCTGAGAGCCCCAGAAAATAAGAAAGTGATTCATTCAGCTGCTGGACAATGAAATTCTGCATGAAGAAAAAGAAGGAGTCATAGACTTTAGAATTTCCAGAGTGAACAGAATAAGAGTTCTTTATACTCTTTAGAGCCATTCTTTAGAAGAAATCACAAGGTATAGGGAGTTACATGATGGTACACTGACCAGGAATATAGGCCAAAAAACACCAACATCATCTCAGGGAGAGAGAGAGCTAACACAAGCATTCCAATCTCAAACATAGTATAATTCCTTTTTTTTTTTTCAACCAAGAAACAGAAGTTTTTAAATGTACAAAAGTCCATAAATCCATTTTTGTGCTTTCAGTCTTTTTTATATGGTCAGATGTTGTGATGGTTAATTCTATGTGTCTACATGACTGGGCCAAAAGGTGACCAAATTAACATTATTTCTGGGTGTGTCTGCAAAGGTATTTCTGGATGAGATTAGCATTTCAGTTGCTGGGCTAAGTAGAAGATTGCCCTCCCCAATGTGGGTGGGCATTATCCAATCTACTGAGGGACTAAATGGAACAAAAGACAGAGGAAAAAGCCTTAAGAATAGGTTAGATCAGACAGAAGAAAGAATCTCAGAGCTTGAAGACAACACCTTTGAATTAAACAAGTTAGTTGCAGAGATAGAGCAGAGAAATAAGAGAAAAGGGCAAAGCCTACAAGAAATGTGGGGTTATGTGAACAGACCTAACATAAGAATCATAGGCATCTCTGAGGAAAAAGAAGAAAATACCCAAGGATTGGAAAACCTATTTGAGGAGAATTTCCCAGGCCTTGCTAGAAATCTAGATATCCAGGTACAAGAACCTCAAAAGACTCCTGGAAGATTCATCACAAAGAGGCAAACTGCATGACACATAGTCAGCAGACTGGTTAATATAAACATTAAAGAGGTGTTCCCATGAGCCATAAGGCAAAAGCATCAAGTAACTTACAAAGGGAAACTCATGAGGCTAACTGAAGATCTCTCAACTGAGACCTCACAAGTCAGAAGTGATTGAGGCCTCATTCTAAGTCTTCTCAAACAGAATAATGACCAACCTAGAATTTGTATCCTGCAAAACTAAGATTTGAGCCGGGCGCGGTGGCTCACGCCTGTAATCCTAGCACTCTGGGG
>RJWJ010016312.1:18023-34788 GCA_004363605.1 Indri indri
AAAAAAAAAAAAAAAAAAAAAAAAAAAAAAAAAAAAAAAAAAAAAAAAAAAAAAAAAAAAAAAAAAAAAAAAAAACTAAGATTTGCATATGAGGGGAAAATAAAGACTTTCTCAGACAAGCAAACACTGAGGGAATTTGGCAAGACAAGACCTGCCCTGCAGGAAGTACTCAGAACTGCATTATACATGGATCAGCACCATAGACACCCACCAGTGTAAAATGACCCACAAGCTAAAGGTCAAAAGACAAATACCACAATGGCTCAAGAGATAAAACAAAGCAACAAAGTTCTACTCAACAGGATGAACAAAAATCCAACCCAGTTATCAATTCTTTCAATAAATGTGAATAGCTTGAACTCCCACTCAGGAGACATAGGCTGGCTGAATATATAAAAAAATACAATCCAAGTATCTACTATCTTCTAACCCAAAAGGAATCATTCAGACTCAAGGTGAAGGGAAGGAAGACAATATTTCATGCAAATGGAAACCAAAAGAAAGCTGCTATAGAAGTTCTCATCAGATGACATAGACTTCAAATCAACAGTAGTGAAGAAAGACAATGATGGCCATTATATAATGGAAAAGGGAACAATTCAACAAGAAGACATAACAATTCTAAATATTTCTGCACCTAACAGAGGTGTGCCCAGATTCATAAGGCAAATCCTACTTAATCTAAACAAAATGATAAACAGAAGAACCCTAATAGTTGTGGATTTCACCACCCCTCTGACAGAACAGAACAGATCCTACAAACAGAAAATAAACAAAGAAATAACGGACTTAAATACAACTCTAGAACTAATGGGCTTAACAGACATTTACAGAACATTCTACTCAAGAAACACTGAATATACATTATTATCATCGACTCATAAAACATTCTCTAAGACTGATCACATCCTAGGCCACAAAACATGTCTCAACAAATTTAAAAATATATATATATAAATTATGCAATGCCTCTTCTCAGACCAAAGGAGAATATAATTAGAAATCAACTCAAACAGAAGCATTCATCTCTACACAAAGTCATGAAAACGAAACAACCTACTTCTGAATGATACTCAGGTCAAGGAGGAAATTAAGATGGAAATCAAAATATTCTTTGAACTAAATGATAAAGACACAAGTTATCAACATCTGTGAGATGCAGCTAAAGGAATCCTAACAGAAAAATTCATACCC
Organism: Indri indri; assembly: GCA_004363605.1. Taxonomy (NCBI): domain Eukaryota; kingdom Metazoa; phylum Chordata; class Mammalia; order Primates; family Indriidae; genus Indri; species Indri indri. Next base: position 19,218 of record RJWJ010016312.1, read on the forward strand.
ATAAACACCTACATCCAAAAGACAGAAAGATCACAAATCAACGATGTGATGAATCATCCCAAAGAACTGGAAAACAATCAGCAAACCAATCCCAAATGCAGCAGAAGAAAAGAAATAACAAAGATGACAGCAGAACTAAACGAAACTGATAACAAAAGAACTATCTAGAAGATTAATGAAATGAAAAGTTGGTTTTTTGAAAAGATAAACAAAATTTACATTCCTCTTACTAGATTAACCAGAAGCAGAAAAGAAAGGACTCTAATAAGCTCAATCAGAAATGAAAAAGGAGATATTACAACTGATACCATGGATACCACCTCTGAATACTGCAAAAAATCTCTATGCATGTAAACTTAAAAACCTGGAGAAAATGGACAAATTCTTAGAAACACACAGCTCCCTAGGCTCAATAAGGAGGAAATAGAATTCCTGAACAGACCAGTATCAAGTAACAAAACTGAAGCAGCAACAAAAAATCTTCCAAGAAAAAAGGTCCCATGCCAGATGGTTTCACGCTTGAATTTCACTAGACCTGCAAAGAACTGGTACCCTGCAGAAATTATTCTATAACATCAAGAAGGAAGGAATCCTCCCCAACAAGTTTTCTGAAGCCAACATCACCCTGATACCAAAGCCAGGAAAGGACTCAACAAAACAAGAAAACTACAGACCAATATCCGTTATGAATATAGATGCAAAAATTCTCAGTAAAATTGTAGTGAAGCAAATTTAGCTGCTCATGAAAAAAATAATCCATCATGACCAAGTGCACTTCATCCCAGACATGCAGGATGGTTCAACATATGCAATTTTATAAATGAAATTCACCACATAAATAGAAGTTAAAAAAAATACATAGGATTCTCTCAATAAACACAGAAAAAGCATTGAACAAAATTGAGCACCACTTTATGATAAGAACCCTTAACAAAATAGGCATAGATGAGACATACCTCAAAAATGATAAAAGCCATATATAACAAACCCACAGCCAATATCATACTGAATGGGGAAAAACTGAAAGCACTCCTGATTAGGACTAGAACTAGAGAGGGTTGCCCACTATCACTGCTTCTATTCAACATAGTGCTGGAAGTCCTTGCCAGAGCAATTAGACAAGAGAAAGAAATCAAGGGCATCCAAAGTGGGGCAGAAATGGTCAAACTATCACTCTTTGATGATGGTATGATCTTATATCTGGAAAACCCCAAAGATTCTGCCAGGAGACTACTGGGATTAATAAATAAATTCAGCAAAGTCTCAGGTTACAAAATCAATGTTCACAAATCAGTAGCATTCATATATGTCAAAAACAGTCAAGCTGAAAATCCAATAAAAGACTCAATACCTTTCACAATAGTGGCAAATAAAATGAAATACATAGGAATATGTTTAAATAAGGAGGTGAAAGACCTTTACAGGGAGAACTATAAAACATTGAGGAAGGAAATAGCAGAGGATGTAAACATATGGAAAAATATACCTTGCTCATGATCAGAAGAATAAACATTGTTAAAATGTCTATACTACCCAAAGCGATCTACAGATTCAATGAAATCTCTATTAAAATACCAACATCATTTTTTGCAGATCTAGAAAAAATAATTCTGCACTTCATATGGAACCAGAGAAGACCCCATATAGCAAAAGCAAACTTAAGCAAAAATAACAAATCAGGAGGCATCAATTTACCAGACTTCAAGATATACTACAAGGCTATAGTAACCACAACACCATAGTACTGGCAAAAGAACAGAGATATAGACCAATGGATCACAACAGAGAACCCAGATATAAAACCAACTTCATTTTGCCATCTCATCTTTGACAGGGCAGACAAAAACATACTCTAAGGAAAAGAATCCCTATTCAATAAATGGTGCTGGGAAAATTGGATAGTCACATGTAGAAGACTGAAACAGGATCCATACTTCTCACCACTCACAAAAATCAACTCACAACAGATAAGAGATTTAAACTTAAGGCATGAAACCATACAAATTCTAGAGAAAATGTTCAAAAAACTCTTATAGACATCAGCCTTGGCAAAGAATTTATGAAGAATACCCCAAAGCAATCACAGCAACAACAATTAAATTAAAACCCTCTTCACAACCAAAGAAAACATCATTAGAGCAAACAATCATTAGAGCAAATAAACAGCCTACAGAATTGAAGAAAACATTTGCATGCTCTACATCCAATAAAGGGCTCATAACTAGAATCTATATAAAACTCAAGGAGATCATCAAGAAAAATTAAACAACCCCATTAAAAAGTGGGCAAAAGACACGAACAGAAATTTTTCAAGAAAAAATAGACTAATAGCCAAGACACATCTGAAACAATGCTGAACATCTCTAATCATCGGGGAAATGCAAATCAAAACCACAGTGAGATCTCGCTTAACTGCAGTGAGAATGGCTTTTATCAAAAAGTCCCAAACAACAAGTGTTGGCATGGATGCAGAGAGATAGGAACATGCATACACTGCAGGTGGGACTGCAAACTAGTACAACCTCTATGGAAAGTAGTATGGTGATACCTCAAAGAACTAAAAGTTGACCTACTATTTGATCCAGCAATTCCACTACCAGATATTTATCCAAAGGAAAAAAAGACATCCTATAAAAAAGACACCTGCACTTGAATGTTTACATCAGTACAATTCATAATTGCAAAGATGTGGAAACAATCCGAGTACCCATCAATACATGAGTGGATTAATAAAATGTGGTATATACATGTATACCATGGAGTACTACTCAGCCATAAAAAAGTTATGAACTAATACCTCTTGTACCAACCTGGATGGAACTGGAGAACATTCTTTTAAGTGAAGTATCATAAGAATTGAAAAACAAACAACACATGTACTCACCATTAAATTAGAACCAATCCATCAACACTTGTGTGCACATATGGAAATAACATTCATCAGAAATCAAGCAAGTGGTGGGAGGAGGGGATGGGTAAATCCACAACTAATGAGTACAGTGCACACCATCTGGGGAATGGGCACACTTATAACTTTGACTCAAATAGTACAAAAGCAATTTATGTAACCAAAATGTTTGGACCTCTATAATATTCTGAAATAAATAAATAAATAAATAAATAAATAAATAAATAAATAAAATATATAACAAAAGAAAATACATAGGTAGGAGGAATTTATCTTTTTTAAATTCATGCCTGCCTGACTGCTTGAGCTGAGACATCAGTCTTCTACTGCCCTTAGACTAAGATTTATGCCATTGGCTACCCTGGTTCTCAGGCCTTTGGACTTGTACTGGAGTTATATCACTGGCTTTCCTGGTTCTCCTGGTTGCAGATGGCATATTGTGGTACTTCTCAGCCTCCATAATCATGTGATCAAATTCCTCATAATATATCTCTCCATATGTATATATACAATATATGTATCCACGTATGCATGTATATATGTGTATCTATATCTATATCTACATATATCGATATATATATATATAGTTTCTCTGGAGCACCTTGAGTAATACAGATGTGTTCCATATTTATTTCTGATTGTTTTTCAGTGAAATTGCCTTTGGGCTCTTAAAATACAAATTTGTTTCTCCATCTACTCCTTCTCTAAGAAGTAGCAAATTACTTATGAAAGTTAAACATAAAAGAGAGCTCACCAGATTTTAATTGTAGTGGATTTATTTATTTCATAAAAAACAATTACTCTCATCTTTCCAATTGGGCTTCTAAAATACCTTTACATATGTCAAGATTATTTTCCTATAGGTAATTTTATTGACACAAACTAAAATTAATTTTGAATTGAATCTGAAGGCTTAAGGAGCATTTATTATGTGTTGTCCTTAGATTCTCTGACATAACCCTATATAACAGGGAGGGCAGGTGCTGATCAGCCACAGTTGCTACATAATATACAGGAAAGCTTTCCTGGCATTAATTTTTATTTTCAAAAGTACCTACCCCATCAATGTCATCAAGATAGCAGAATAGAAAGCCCCGTGCCCGAGTTCTCCCAAAAGACACTGACTTAACAATATATGGGCCAGGTACAGTGGCTCACGCCTGTAATCCTAGCACTCTGGGAGGCCAAGGTGGGTGGATTGCTCAAGGTCAGGAGTTCGAGACCAGCCTGAACAAGAGCGAGACCCCATCTCTACTAAAAAAATAGAAATAAATGATCTGGACAACCAAAAAAATATATATAGATCGATAGAGAGATAGATAGATAGAAAAAATTAGCCGGGCATGGCAGCACATGCCTGTAGTCCCAGCTTGGGAGGCTGAGGCAGGAGGATCACTTGAGCCCAGGAGTTTGAGGTTGCTGTGAGCTAGGCTGATGCCATGGCACTTTAGCCCAGGCAACAGAGCCAGACTCTGTCTCAAAAACAAAAAACAAAAAACAAAAAAAAAAACAATGTATGGACCAGATTGCCTTTGTGATCTCCAGAAACCTGTTAAAAATTTTTGGCACCACTGTGAGTGCAAAGCCAAGAAGACTGGTATTAAAGCGGGTAAGAAAGTCAGTTGCATTTACCCACCATAACTCCTGCACCTACCAGGCACTGCACAAAATGATAATAAATAAATAAATAAATAAATAACTTCCCAATTCTGAGCATCTCTCTTGGAAGGAAAAGAGAAGAGTAAAACATGTGTCAACTTTCTGGCTTTCCAGTGAGCTGCCTTACAGACTTGTTTCTGTCTCACTCAATTTAGAGTGTTCATGGGAAAGACAATATATTTTGGATGTTTGGTGACTGCTGAGAGGAAAAGCAGGCACAGCAGATTGCTACAGCTCCAGAGAGACTGCAGTACTGCAGACAGACACCAGGGAAAGCAAGAGAGTACACACTCCTGAAAAAGAACACATGGTAAGCCACTTCATCTGGGAATTTACACACACAAGAGCAGGGAAGAGGCATCAACAGAAATAGTTTGAGTAACCTGTGGAATCTATAGCCAGGATGATTGGCAAATGTCTTCCCTTGCATAAAGCCAATCAATAAACACTGGAAGAGGTGAGTTTTTTAATGCCCAAATCTCAACGAAAGATCTCAAGGCATGCAATGGAACAAGGAAACATGCCTAAATTAAAGGAACAAAATAAGTCTCCAGACACTGTCCCTAAAAAAATGGAGATTACGAATAGCCTGACAAAGACTTCAAAATTACTATCTTAAAGGTCTCAATGAGTTTAGTAAGCAATGGATTACTAAGCAAAATTCAGAAAATCTGCACAAACACAATAAGAATATAAATAAACATATAGAAACTATTAAAAAACCAAACTGAAACTCTGGAGCTGAAAAATATAATAACTGAATTGAAAATTTTGTTAGGTTCAACAGAAGACTTGCTCAAGCAGAAGAAAAATCAGTGAACTTGAAGACAAGTCATTTGAAATTATCAAGTCAGAGGATCAAAAATAAAAGGAAATGAAGAAAAGTGGAAAGAGCTTAAGGGACAAATGGAAACCACCAAACAGGCCAATTTATGCATTGTGGGAGTCCTAAAAGGAGAATAAAGAGAAAACAGGGAAGAGAATCTATTTGAAGAAATCACGGCCCCAAACTTCTCAAATTTGAGGAGGAAAATGGACATACCAATTCAATAAAATCAATTCTAGCCAGAAATAATGCTAAGAGATTCATACTGAGACACATTTAATCAAACTGTTAAAAGTCACAAAGAGAGAATGTCGAAAGCAGCAAGAGAAAAGTGCTCATCATGTATAAGAGATCTCCCATAATTATCAGCAGATTTCTCAGAGACACTTTGCAGGCCAGAAGAGGCTGTGATGATATATTCAAAGTACTGAAAGAAAAAAAATGCCAACTAAGAAAACTGTATCTGGAATAACCACTATTCAAAAATAAAGAAGAAATTAAGAATTTCCCAGATAAACAAAAGTTGAGAGAGTTTATCATCACTAGACCTGCCCTAAAAAATACTAAGGGGGTCAAGTTAAAATAAAAGAATAGTAGACAGAATCAGGAATGCATATGAAAGCTTTCCAGGTAAGTAAATATATACACAAACACATAATTCTGTAATATGTAATGTTAGTGCATAAATTACTTTTAATTCTAGTACAGAATTTAAAAGATAAAAGTATAAAATGAATATATTATAAAATCTGTATTAATGGATATACAATATAAAAAGATATAATTTGTGACATACATAAATAAGCTGGGGAAAATATTAAGGAATAGAGGGGTTTTTGTATGCAATTGAAGTTATCATCTCAAAATAAATATTTATAATTTTAATATATTTTATCTAATTCCCATGATAACCACAAGAGCATACTTATAGAAGATACATGAAAGGAAATGAGAAATGAATCAAAACATACCACCATAGAAAATCATTGAAAGACAAAGGCAGTGAGAGAGAAAAGAAGGACAAAATACCTGTAAGATAAACAGAAAACAATAAGAAAATGGCAATATTAAGTGATTCTCCATCAATAATTACTTTAAATGTAAATGGATTAAGCTGCCCAATCAAAAGCCATAGATTGGGTGAATTTTAAAAGAAAACAACAAAATACAGCTGTATGCTGTACATGAAAGACTCACTTCAGCTTTACACCTCACATATGCTGAAAGTGGAAATATGGGAAAAGATATTCCGTGCAAATGTTAACCAAGAGAAGCATGGGTGGCCATATTTAGTCAAAATAGAATTTAACTCAGAAACTGTCATAAGAGATGAAGAAGGAAAATATAGGAATTATAAATATACATGTATCCAACATCAGAGCACCCAAATATGTAAAACATTAACAGAAGTGAAATAAGAAATAGTACCACAATGATATTAGGAGATGTTGATGAACACTTATCTAGACTAAAAAATAAGAGAAGACTCAAATGACTAAAATTAGATGTGAAATAAGGGATATTACAATTGATGCCACAGAAATAAAAGGGATTTTAAGAGACTACTATGAACCGTATAGTAGTCTTTTGTTATACACCAACAAATTAGATAACTTAGAAAAATGGATAAAATCCTAAAAACAAACCACCTACCAAAATTGATTCATGCAGAAATGAAAATCTGAATAGATCAATAACTAGTAAGAAAATTGAATCAGTAATGAAAAATCTCCCAACAAAGAAAAGCCCAGAATCAGAAAGCTTCACTGGTGAATTCTAGTGTACATTTAAAGAATAATTAACACCTGTAAGATCTTCCTGAAACATTATCCAAAAATTAAAGAAGAGGGAACATTTCTGACCTCATTTTATGAGGCCAGCATTTTCTTGATACCAAAACCAGAAAAAAGATACTATAACAAAAAAAAAAAAACAGTCTAATATGCCTGATGACTACTGATATAAAAATCCTCAGCAAAACACAACCAAACTGAATTCAATGGTATATTAAAAGGAAAATATGAAGGTCATTCCACAATGACCAAGAGGAATTTATTCCTGGAATGCAAGGATGGTTCAACATATGAAAATCAGTGCAATGAACCACATTAACATAATGAAAGACAGAAATGAAATGATTATCTCAATTAATGCATAAAAACCATTTGACAAAATTCAACATCCTTTCCTAACAAAAACACTCAGCAAACAAGGAACAGAAGAAAAGTAACTCAATATAATAAAATCTGCACATGAACAGCCCACAGCTAACATCCTTCTCAATGGTGAAAAACTGAAAGCTTTCCTGCTAAGATTGGAACAAAGCAAGGATGCCCATTCTCATCACTTATTTTTTTTCCAGAGGTGCGGGCCTTGCTATATTGCCCAGGCTGTTCTCAAACTCCTGGCCTCAAAAGATCCTCCCACCTTGGCCTCCCAAAGTTCTGGGATAACAACCATGAGCCACTGCACCCAGCCACTTGTCACTTCTTTTCAACATAATACTGGAAGTCCTAGCCAGAACAACTAAAGCAAGAAAACAAAATAAAAATCATCCAAAGCAGAAAGTAAGAAATAAAACTGTCTCTGTTCACAGATGACATGATCTAATATAGAGGGAACCCTAAAGATTAAATTAAAACTACTCTTAAAACTAATAAACAAATTTAGCAAAGATGCAGTATACAAAATCATCATACAAAAATCAGTAGCATTTCTATATACTAATAATAAACAATCTGAAAAGGAAATTAAGGGAATAATCCCATTTAAAGTGACATCGAAAAGAATTAATACTTAGAAATAATCTTAACCAAGGAGGCAAAAGACCTGTACTCCAAAAACTACAAAATATGGATGAAGGAAATCAAAAAAGACACAAATAACTGGAAAGACATCCCATATTCATGGTCTGGTAGGGTTAACAAAGTTAAAATGTCCATAGTACAGATTCACTGTGATCCCTATCAAAATCCCAATGCCATATTTTGCATAAATAGAAAAAAATTTATATGGAATCTCAAGGGACCCCAAATAGCCAAAACAGTCTTTGAAAAGAACAAAGTTGCATGCTCCACAATTCCTGATTTCAAAGTATGTTCAAAAGCTGCAAAAATCCAAACAGTACGGTATTAGCAGAAAGACAGACATATGGACCAGCAGAATAGAATGGACAGGCCAGAAATAAACCCTCACTTGTATGGTCAAATGATCTCTGACAAGGTGCTAAGACCACACAATGGGGAAAGGACAATCTTTCAACAAATGGTGCTAGAAGTACTGGATATCCACAAACAAGAGAATGAACTTGAACCCTTATGTGCAAAAGAATGAAGTTGAACCCTTACCTTATACCACATACAGAAATTAACTCAAAATATTTCAAAGACCTAAACATGAGACCTAAAACTATAAAACTCATAGAAGAAAACATAAGGAAAAATATTCATGGCATTGAAATTGGCAATGTACTGGATATAATATCAAAAGCACAGGCAACCAAAGCAAAAATAGACAAATGGGGCTACGTCAAACTAAAAAGCTTCTTCATAAGAAAGGAAATAATCAACTAGTGAAACAGCAGCCCCTGGAATGAGAGAAAATATTTGCAAATCAGCATATATCTGATAAGGGGTTAATATCTAGAATATATGAAGAACATATACAACTTAACAATAGCAAAACATATAACCTAATTAAAAAGTGGGCAAAGCACTTGATTAGACACTTCTCCAAAGAAGATACACAAATGGCAAACAAGCATATAAAATGATGCTCAACATCACTAATCATTAAAGGAATGCAAATCAAAACCACAATGAGATATCATCTCTCACCGATTAGGAGTGCCACTATCCAAAAAAAAAAAAAAAAAAAACACACAAAATTGCAAGTATTGGAGAAATGGAACCTTTGTGCACTCTTAGAGCCAATGTAAAATGGTGCAGCCACTATGGAAAACAGTACGGTTGTTCCTCAAAAACTTAAAAATAGAATTACCATGTGATCCAGAAATCCCACTTGTGGGTATATATCCCAAAGAATTGAAAGCAGGATCTCAAAGAGATATTTGAACACCCATGTTTATTGCAGCATTATTCACAATAGCTATGAAGTGGAAGCAACCTAAATGGTAATCAATAAATGAATGGAAGGACATGTAGTTTCTTAACTGTTCTTGCCACAGAAAAGAAGAAGAAGAAGAAGAAGAAGAAGAAGAAGAAGAAGAAGAAGAAGAAGAAGAAGAAGAAAGCTAACTATCTGAGGTAATGGATATGTTAATTAGCTTGATTGTGATAATCATTTCATGATGTATATTAAATCATCACACTGTACATCTTAAATACGTACAACTTTATCTTTCAAACATACTTCAATAAATCTGAGAAAAAATAAATCAAATAAAAGAAGCAAAAAGAAAATATGGGATATGCACACAATGGAATATTATTCAGCTTTAAAATGGAAGAATATCCTGTCACATGCTGCAACATGGATGAACCTCGAAGACATTATGCTGAATGAAATAAGTTATTCACAAAAGAACAAATACTCCATGCTTTCACTTATTGATTTCACTTATATGAGGCATCTAAAATAGTAAAAGTCATAGAAAGTAGAAAAATGATTGCCAGAGCCTTCAGCGTTGAGGATATTGGTAGTTGTTTAATGGGTAGAGAGAGTTCCAGTTTTGCAAGATGAAAAAGTTCTAAAGATCTGTTACTCAACAATGTGAACATAGTAAACATTACTGAACTGAACACTTAAGAATGTTTAAGACAAATAAATATTGTTTTGTGGTTTTTTTCACAATTAAAATTTTTTAAATGAAAAATAATCTTCCACAATATTTTCTTTAAAAAAAAGTGAAAAATGAAAAAAAAAGTACCTGCTCTGCTTCTGTATTGATCACAACCAAATGTGCCCCCATCTCAACACAGTTCTGCTCACTCTGAGTCCAAATATCCTCTTCAGTAGAAATGAGGTAGCAGCTGGAACCAAACGATTTCCAACTACTTGGGCAACACCCCCAGACTTTTTCTGTGTTTTGTGAAAGAAACAAGTGTAAGGTGAGACAGGTAAGATTAAAGAACCATGTTCTATACACATAAAACTTCAAGGATCTGTGGCTGATTTCTCGAGATGGTTTCTTAATTCAAGTTTTATTGTTCCCTGAATTATGTAATTTGGAGCCATAGAATTGATCTTAAATAAACTTAAGTCCTCAGTATTTATTATGGTTTACCTGCAGAATTCCTCTGTTTTTGTTTTGTTTTTGCAAAAAAAGTCACTCTTGGGTTTTTTGTTGTTGTTGTTTCATGCCCCTTATATATCACAAACACCAAGTCCTCTTGGAGTTTTAAAGGACTAACACAGATGAACCTGGAAACCCAGCTCTGCTCAATAATATTGGGCAAGCCACAGAGCCTTAGGTTTTATAAAGGATAACTATTCACAGGTTGGTTATAAGAACTAGAATTATGCTTCATTAGAATTCTGGCTCCACCATTTATCATGCATGTCTTTCGGCAATTTATATAACCTTCCTGAGTCTCAGTAATTTTATCCTTAAAATGGAAATAATAATTGTGCCAACCTCATAAGGAGATTTAATCACATAATATATATACAGCATTTTAAAAATTTGCTTAACATAGAATAATCACTTAATAAATGGTACCTATTACTAATTTTCACACAGTATGTCAAGCACTTAGTCTTAAACAATTATCAGTTCTCTCTCTTTTCCCTTCAGAACTACCAGTTTGCCACTCTGCTAGGATTAAAGAAATCTATAGCTAGCCATATATAAATTCACTGACATATTCTGATTATATATAATCAATATGATTTTTATTATATATAATTTTATCACATATATATGCCTAAATAATAAGTTGTTTAGATTTGTTGGGTTTTGAATTTCTAAGTAATTATAATATGTGTTATCTTTAGTTTATTTTTTCATTCCACATTGCTACGATTCATCCACGTTATTATGTGTAGCTCTATTTAATTCATTTTTATGTAGTTATATCATTATACATTAAGTGATTTAAAAAACAATGTACAGACTTATTCTTGCTTTTATAATGTTATTAAATGAATAAAATAGAGAAACCATATCTATATCATTTGAACATTGGCTGCTTTTGGAAATATACCTTAATTACAGATTCTGTTAATTATTAATGATTGCTTTTTATAATATTCCTCAAATATGATTTGAATTTTAAAAAACTAATTTGTCTAACTATTTTGGTGGGGGGATTCACTTTGCCAATTAAGTTATATATGCCAAACGTTTTTTGTAAGTTCAATATGTGAAATCTTCAGTTCCAAGGCTGACAAAAAATATTATAACCAATAAAAGCATTTGTCAAAAGGGCATACTGACATTAATCATATTTTATTTTCACAATCCGCCTGTCAAAAAATAGCAGGCGTATCACACCTGTAATCCTAGCACTCTGGGATGCCAAGGCGGGAGGATGATTTGAGCTCAGGAGTTTGAGACCAGCCTGAGCAAGAGCGAGACCCCGTCTCTACTAAAAATAGAAAGAAATTAGCTGGACAACTAAAAATATATAGAAAAAATTAGCTGGGCATGGTGGCACATGCCTGTAGTCCCAGCTACTTGGGAGGCTGAGGCAGGAGGATCACTTGAGCCCAGGAGTTTGAGGTTGCTGTGAGGTAGTCTGACGCCATGGCACTGTAGCCCAGGCAACAGAGCGAGAACCTGTCTCCAAAAAATAAAATAAAATAAAATAACAGGTGTAAATAATAATTTGATAAGCCTTATTAAGACTTTTTGGATATACTTCGCAGGAATTGAGAAAGCAAATTAGTACTAACTGAGAAATAACAAATCTTTTGCAAATTATTCTATTTCTTATTCTTTACCTTCAACAACATTGCAGAATAACCTTATCAAATTCTTAGTTAACAGACCATTACAAATAATTTTGATAATAGATCATTATATAATCTTACACAAGTAATTCTGAAAGAATTCCAAAAATTGGGTGAGATTCTAAAAAAGCTCTTTCCATCCCTATCTACTGTTTTTTGTTTTTTGATTTTGCAGGGTGTTTTTTGTTTTTGTTTTTGTTTTATGACAGGGTCTTGCTCTGTTGCCAGCCTGGAGTGCAGTTGCAAAATCATAGCTCATTGCAGCCTCCAACTCCTGGGCTCAAGTGCTCCTCCTGCCTTAGCCTCCCAAGTAGCTGAGACTACAGGTACACAGCACCACACCTGGCGAATTTTTTTGTAGAGACTGGTCTCGCTGTTGCCCAGGCTGGTCTCCAACTCCTGACCTCAAGCAATTCTCCCACCTCAGCCTCCCAAAGTACCAGGATTACAGGCATGAGTCACCACACCCAGCCCCTATCTACTTATTTAGGTGAGCAAGATTTATCAGTTTGTGTCACTAAATTGAAAAACAGGAGTAGAATTGATGTTGAAATCTGTCTCATCCTTGCAATAATATTATCCCATTATAGTTATTAAAACATTTGATTGCATTTTTAAAAGCTCCATTCATCTTGTTAACAGGTAGACTTTCAGCCAGCTTTACTTTATTACTAATGAGTTATCAAAATGTATAATAAATTTGTGATGTTTTGAATATTGTGTCCTGCTAATAATTGTAAAAATAAGTCAATCCAGAACAAATTTTATAACACTCAAAGCCTGGTGGTCCACAGGAAATTAAAATATTAAACATACTTATCTATATATTTTAGCAGATGGGGGAAGTGTGATGTAAATATTAGTTCAAGGGGATAGAAGAATGATATAAAACATCTGACTATTAAATAAAATATATTTATTATTTTTTAATAGATAATGGGGATTAACACTTTGTAATGATATTTAGACATGAGTAGATATTGATACACTTTTTAAAAAGCTATTACAGTTTTGGATTTTGAATTCAATATTTACAATGTTCCAGAAATTAAAGCCCCTGCTTCTATAGCATGATGCAGGAGGTTAGATGTCAAATTAAATTGTATAAGAGGGTACACACTCTTTCAAAATCCTTGTGGGGGTCGACAAGCAAAACAGTCCAAAGAAAACTGGTCTAGGCAGAGTACAGGCCTATTGAAGGAACTCTGCCAATGCAACAGAATGTCTCAACACTGACTGACACTGAGCTGAGTGGGAAAAAAATTGGGGAAGATACAAAGTGAATTTCAATTACTTTTTAACTTTAATCAAAATGGAAATTTTGTTTGAAGTTTTATTTTTATTTTTCATCATTATAATAATTTGAAAGGATGTTGTTAAAATTTGAACACTTTCATTTGCTGATATGGCATTATATAAAATAATTCTATCACATAAACTTATCTGTAACTTGGATTAGTTGTATTGAACAGCCTGGTTAGCCATAATTTTAGGTTGTATATACAATTTACTGTCTCTTATACCAGATGGACGTGGAGTTAATTTAAATAATATCCATCTCTGTCCCATTTCAGAGCACTCAATGCAAAAGCTGAAGTGCCTGTTGCTGCTTCCAGGAAAATATTCTTTTAAACGCTAGTCATTGCAGGAGTGCTCCAACATAAGCGGGAGAAGGACTATCCTGATAGAATTACGGTTTTCTCCCGAAAGAGTCAGCTCCACAATTATTCCACCAAAGAACCCCCATGTGATAAGAAAACCATAGGTCAAGGAGAGTAGAAAGCCACCCTTTGCATCCCATGCATGTTCTTGCCAAATACCAAAAAAAAAGAAAATTCTAGCATCTCAGAGAAATACAAAGAAGCTTCTGCCCTTTCTTTACTTCTCCCAATTTTCTCCATGAAAACAGAGGCGTGAATTAATTAGTCCTTGAAATAGCAAAAGTCTAACGTCTGCCTAGGTTACATTTCTTTACCTGGAAGGATTAAGGCCATGAAGACCACTATATTCATGTACATTGCTTCCTTTCGGCTTTTTCACTAGGCATAGTGTGAAGCAAACCATGATCCTGAATTCAACTCTCCCAACTCTCCACATACAAAGTTACCACATGCAAAGTATACAAAAGCACTATATTTGGGGAGGGGGACAGTGTTGTCCTGACCATTAATAAAGCTGGTACTTGGAATTGAGATGGGTATTAATAATGGGGAACCTTAGACATCAAAGAGAGAATTTTATGCATTTGAAGTGAAGAGAATACAAAAATTGTGAGAATTATTATGAATAATTTTCAGGGTTGGTTTGAGCAAATTACATGTATGTAGGTGGATAGCATTTACTGAGATCAAGAAGTCTGAAGAGGCCGGGCGCGGTGGCTCGCGCCTGTAATCCTAGCACTCTGGGAGGCTGAGGCGGGCGTATTGCTTGAGCTCAGGAGTTCAAGACCAGCCTGAGCAAGAGTGAGACCCCATCTCTACTAAAATTAGAAAGAAATTAATTGGACAACTAAAAATATATAGAAAAAATGAGGCTGGCATAGTGGCACATGCCTGTAGTCCCAGCTACTCGGGAGGCTGAGGCAGGAAATCACTTGAGCCCAAGAGTCTGAGGTTGCTGTGAGCTAGGCTAACGCCATGGCACTCTAGCCCGGGCAACAGAGTTAGACTCCGTCTCAAAAAAAAAAAAAAAAAAAAAAAAAAAGTCTGAAGAAAGAATTGTTGGGGTGGGGGGCATATCTGGAGTCCAATATTAACATGTAAGTTTAGGCTGGGCGCGGTGGCTCACGCCTGTAATCCTAGCACTCTGGGAGGCCGAGGCGGGCCGATCGTTCTGAGCTCAGGAGTTCGAGACCAGCCTGAGCAAGAGCGAGACCCCGTCTCTACCAAAAATAGAAAGAAATTAATTGGACAGCTAAAAAAATATATATATGGAAAAAATTAGCCGGGCATGGTGGCGTATGCCTGTAGTCCCAGCTACTCGGGAGGCTGAGACAGTAGGATTGCTCAAGCCCAGGAGTTTGAGGTTGCTGTGAGCTAGGCTGACGCCACGGCACTCGCCCCAGGCAAGAGAGTGAGACTCTGTCTAAAAAAAAAAAAAAAAAAAAAACATGTAAGTTTAGAGAAGTCATGAAGGTATCCAAGCAGAGACTTTAATAAAATGCACACGCACACACACAATAGAACACACCAATCTTGAATTCAATCCTGATCCCTCTCTGAAAAAAGAGAAAGTCTAGTTAAGCATTGTAAAGATTTACCTGTCAC
>RJWJ010016313.1:0-34695 GCA_004363605.1 Indri indri
CATCCAAAGCAACTGAATAATATATATTTTCTTTTTTGAAGTATTGCATGAAGTCGTTCTGTTAAGTTGAAGGCTAGTTCATGCTACCAATCAGCTGTGGTTCTCCCTGAAAGAGGCAGTCATTTGTGCTTTGAGATGTTATTAGGGTCTAAGCATCCTGCAACTTCAACAATGCATTCTCTCACAATTTCTACATCACTGAATGGCTTCCCACTTTTCCTGAGTATATAAGCTACATTACAAGTTGCTTCAGTGGCATTATTTCAAGGTCTCATTGCTGCTTGAAAGAATTGTTTTTGCTTTTGCTTTTCATCTTTTAATTTCTGCAATACAACCTTTCGTGCATCTCCCTCTAATTTAAAATATTTGGGGCCCTTATGAGTGTTATAATGCTGGTGAGCATTGAATTTCTTTAATGTTGATACTGCAGTATCACAAAGCAAGCAAATCATCTTATCTTTAGCAGAAACAAGATAATATTGCAATGCCCAATCTTCATTAAGAAATATGCTTTCTTCCTTCAGTGTTCTCTTGGTCTTCTTGGACATGATGGGCTGCTAAGCAGACAGAAATAAAATATACTGTTGAGCTGTGCAACTATTCACATATTCCATCTCAAACAGAAACACAGTGCCGCATTGTCAAAAGCTGATAACAGACTGGTGTACTCGACCCCCGTAAACTCTCGCCAACCAGCCTCCTGCAGTAGTGGCACCAGTCAGGCAGGGGAATTTAGAACTAAATCATCGAGTGTAGCAGCCATCAATTTACCCTTATGGCTTACTAATGTTCTAATTGTGCCAGTCAATCTGGGAGAATTATTTCATTGAAACTTATTTTACTTTTTGGTATTTTAAATACGTTCATTTAAAAAATAAAATAAAAATATAAAACATGAGCAAAAATGTGTTAATAAAAATAAAAGGAGTTGTGTAAAATTTGGATTCAGTCAAAAGGCCACATTTATGGACCTAGAAGTTTATTTGTGGCCTTAAGGCTGCGGTTTCCCCACTCCTGACCTGTAAGGAGATAAATAAGATCAAACAAGGTCAGAGGGGTAAGGCCCTGATACAGCAAGATTATTGTCCTTATGTAACAGCGCTCTGTTTTCAGTGCCCCATTCTGACATTTTCCTACCTGTTTCTTAACGAAGAAACACTGACCTCTACTCTCCCCCTTTCCACCAGGCACTCCCTGCACAAGTTCCCACTGTCTAATTATGTGCTTGTTTAGATGTTCCAGAGATTGAGTCTTGAAACAATCCAGACCCCCCTGGGAGATGACCTCAAGGCTGCAGATAATCTATAGATAAACAGCCTTTGAGATAACAGCAGCCCGTTCACCAGGTGGAGCAATAATTGAAGGTAGTCATCATGCTGACCAGCACCTCCTGTCTCTCCTGCATGCCCTTCATACAAAATTCCCCTTTTAAACCTCCACGCTCAGCCCAAGACCTTGAAATGGTTTCCTTGAGGCACGAGCCTTGGCCATGTCACCTCTGATAGCTCTAGAATAAAGTCACTTTCCTTCTGCTGCACCTCGTCCTCTTTATTAGCCTTGCAAGTGGGGAGCAGCTGAGCCTGCACTTGATTACACCTGTACAGACAGACATCGAGAGACATCAGAACACTCATGCACTCTCTCTCTCTCTGTCTCTCTCTGTGTCATATGAGGACACATCAAAAAGGTTGCCACCTGCAAGCTGAGAAGACAGCCTTCACTGGAACCAGATCACACTGGCACTCTGATCTCAGACTTCAGCCTGGGCTGACTAATACATATTTTAATAGCAAGAAGTTGGGTCCTGCTGTGCCAAACACCTAAACATGTTGACATGAGTTTGGAATTAGGTAATGTCTGTGTGTGTGTATACACACACACAGACACATTGCAGAAAAGGAGAACGCTTGTTATGAAGAGAACACTAAGGGTGTGGCTAAACAAGAAATAGAAAAAGAGACATGGGTGCAACTCATGGAATTGATCAGCCATCTCAGCAGAGGCTGGGGATATAGAAGGGTATGTACCAGGAAAACACTACAGTTTAAACTAAAGGAGACTAAAAAAGTGGGATGGAAAGAAGAAAAACTGTCAGATATCTTGGACTCTACAGGATTGGAATATAAAGTATTAGGCTGTGAACAAGAACTATTCTTCAGTGCGTTGGAGGAACGGTCCCAAAGGCAATTCAGAGATTACCAGGCTGACGCTCACTTCACAGGCTGTTTCCTTCTCAGTTTTAAAGGATGGGGCATCTGTCCTGTTTCAGCAGACCGAGAAAACTCCACCCAGCGCCTCAGCTGCAGAGCCATCTGCAGAGAGCACTTGGGGGGACCTTTACAGAGAACCGCAGGGGAGGGGCCCCACAGGGCAGAGGGGCGTAATGCTGCCACACCAGTGGGCCTGGAAGGTGGGGCATTGAGACAATGGGAATCATTCTTTAGCCTTAAGATCTAATGGCATTTGCCTTACTAGGTTTTAGACTCAGTTGGACCTGTCACCCTTTTCTTCTCTCCTATTTCTCCCTTTTAGGATGAGATAGACTAACCTATGCCTATCTACCATTGTAGTTTGGAAACACCTAATTTCTCCCATTTCAGTTTCACAACTAGAGACGAATTTTGCCTTAAAATAAGCTATACCCCAAGTCTTTCCCATATCTAATTTAGAGGATATTTACATGAGACTTTGAACTTTAGAGTTGATGCTGGAATGAATTAAGACTTCGGTGGCTGTTGGGACGAAATGAGTGTATTTTGCATGCAAAAAGGATATAAATTTAGGGGATGGGTAGAATGCTATTAAGTGAATTGTGTTCCCTCCCCCAAATTCATGTCTTGAATCCCTAACCAATAGGATGGGCATGTCTCTAAATCTATATCTATATCTATATCCGTATCCACAGCTATCTATATTGATATCTATATCCATATCTATATCTATCTACATCTTAATTTCCAAATAAGTAACACACATGTTATATTGACTCACATTATTACGGGGCCTGAGCAGTCCCAAGAACAGCAGTCGGCATGCTGAAGACCCAAGAGTATTAATGATGAAATTCTGGTCTAAGGCCAAAGGCAGGAGTAAAAGCAATGTCCTAGCTCTAAAGAAGCCAGGCTAGAGGAATACTCTCATTTTGGGGGTATAATCAGCCTTTTTTCTTATATGCAGGCCTTCAACTGATTGGATAAAGCCCACGCACATCAGAAAGGTCAATCTGCTTTACTTAGTTGATTGATTTAAATGTTAAACTCATCCAAAAACACCCTTACAGAAGCATCCAGAATAATGTTTGAGCAAATGTCTGAGTAGCTTATGGTTCAGTCAAACTGACAGAAAATTCACCATGATACCTCTCTTCTCGACTTTAGCCCTGGACTACGAGAACCTTCCCACTCTACTCTCCCTGCCCCACCTCTGCCCTGAACTATCAGAAGGCCCTTTCATTAGTCAGTTTCTCTAAAAATGCTTTTAGCATCTAAACGAATTATTCTAGTAACTCACAAGTTGATCTTGTGTTTTATAATTTTAGTGATTTTATCAATGGAGTGTTTTTTTGTTGTTTGTTTATTTTTAAATCCTGAAATTCAACTTATAATGTATAAAGTAATTAAACACATTTTATAGAACTTTTTAAAAATTCATCATCTATGTTTATCTTATTCATTATGTTTCAAAAATATTATCTAAATTCCTATAATTCATAAATTAGGCAGAAGTGATCATATTCTTTTTAAAATTCTTATAGTTTCTAGTGTCTGGTTCATAATTCAATTATATTTCATTCAATGTCAAATGTACGTGTATTTTCCCACAATTCAAATTAATTCATATAAAAAGTGTATACTAATTTTTTGCATGTAGTATGTCATCTAATACTGTGTAATCTATATGGATTTTAAAAAATAATTTGTCGATAAAATGGTAGGACAATTTATTTCCCCACAAAAATAAAAAGACATGGTTAGATTTCTATCTCAGAAGGCTATACACTAGGTGTCGTTAATTGTATTATGTTGATTACGACTGGTTATGAAAGAATTGGTTTGACAAGTTTCAAAAATGGCTGTTGAAAATATCTGAGCTGTCAAATTCCCCAAATACATTGACTTGTTATTTGCTACAGCCGTGCCCACTGTCCCGTTGTTACTGTCAAAGATTTGGCAACATTTCTCAAGCCTAATTTAAAAAAAAATTATTACTTAAATAACAAATATTGATATATTACCAAGGGACAGATTCATATTTTTAAAATCTTGTCTTTAAAATACATGTAAAAAAAAGATATAGTACGTGAAAATACTATGGACTCCTAGCAAGAAAAATTCCATGGAAATCTTCAAGTTTACTAATTATTATTATTTAGCAATTTATATTTTTCTTTGCTTTTGTTTTTTAACTTAATTACTATAAATTGATAATTTATATATTGAAATTAATTTATATATTTACATATATTTATATATTATATATGAATATATATTTTTATATATTTATATATTATATAATTTATATATTAATTTATATATTAAAATTAATATAGTATCTTATAAATTAAAACATTAATGATGAATTTAGATGCTCATTTGACCTATAATGAGAGAAAGATAATGATTTTCCTAATGATTTTGGTGTACCATTACAGAGTAATCTTTTCATTTATTTAGAGAGACAGAGTACTCATAGCATTTTGTTGGTATGTCTTTTTCAATGCATTTTTTTCAAACTTCCTTGAATTTTAGGTAAGGATATATTTAGAATTTAACACATTGCAATTATATGTTTAGATTTACTAAATAATTGTTTCTGAAATTTTATGTTTTCAATTTACTAGGCTTTATTTTTATTAAAAAAAATCTCTTTTAACTTTTCTTGCCTTTTGTTGAATTGGTCTAATGCTGACTTTAATTATTTCAGTCTCACTAATCTGAAAGTTATATATCATGCTTATTTTTTTTGGTGATTACCTTTTCATTTTCACATTCATACTATAACTTGATTTTTTTCTAATAAAATCTAGACTTAGTACTTTGCACTTCTGTTGCTAGAATTGACTGGAATCTACAAGTTTATTTTCAGCTGCTGTAAACATCTTGACACCCAATGTTATTATGTTTACTAGGAGTAGGTTGTTATTCATTGTTAAATCAATACCTATTCAAGCTTAACAAAATCAGGCTATTGATTTTTCCTTCTATTTTATATGTAATCATTTTTATATGGGTAAAAATCATTATGGTTCCTACAACTCAATAATATAAAGACAAATAATTAAAAATGGACAAAGTATTTGAAAGATATTTCTGCAAAGAAGATATGCATAGAGCCAATAAACACATAAACACATGAAAAAGTGCTCAACATCATTAGTTATTAGGAAAATGCAAACCAAAACCATGATTAAATACTACTTCACACCCACTTGAATGATTATAATAAAAAAACTCAGATAATAACAAATGTTAATGAGATTGTGGAGAAACTGGTAGGAATGCAAAATAGTGCAATTATTTTGAAAACCCATCTGGCAGTTTTTCAAATTGTTAATCATAGTATTACCATGTGATCCTGCAGTTCCAGTCCTATGTATATACCCAAGAAAAATGAAAGCATGTTCCTATAAAGACTTGTACACAAACGTTCCTAGTAGCATTATTCATAATAGCCAAAAAGTGAAAGCCACTCAAATATCCAGCAACAGATGAACAAATAAATCAAATGTGGTATATTCATACGATGCAATATTATTCAACCATAATAAGAAACGAAGTGCAGATACATGCTACAACATGGATGGACCTTGAAACATTACGCTATGTGCAAGAGCTCCATCATAAAGTATAATTCCATTTATATGAAATGTTCAGAAAAGAAAATCAATAAAAAGAGAAAGTAGATTAGTGGTGTGTAGGACTGTAGAGGTTGGGAACAAACAGAGAATGACTGCTAATGTGTATGGGGTTATTGTTTGGATGATGAAAATGTTTTAAAATGAATTGTGGTGATGGTTGCCCAACTCCGTTAATATGTTGAAATACATTGAATTTTACACTTAAATGGTTAAATTGTGTAGTATGTTAATTGTATCTCAACAAACCTATAATAAAAGTTAAGTCACATAAACTTATAAAATAACAAAAACAAAACATAACTTCATTATAGTATTTTTTCTTTAAATTATTGTTTTCTTCAAAATTTTTAGTTTAGTTTTTAAACATTTTTAGATTTTTTATTATTCTTTAGTTATGATAAATTTAATGTTTTTTAAGAATCCATGTTTTTCATTCTCTGTGTTCTTTCATTCTGGAAATCCTATTATGAATTTTGGAACTTTATGCTTATTTTCAGTATTTATTAACATTTCTCTAACATATTCATTTCCTTATCTGTTTGAAATTATTAAAAAATTCTTTGGTTAGGTATTCAGATCTGCTCATTTTCTCTTCAGCTGTTTGCACTAAAATACCAAGACTTTGATTTTATCCACATATATGAATTATAAGATTTAGAAGGAATCAGTGGTGGGCTTCCTTGGGTTCCTAGCCTCCTGGCTTCCCCTTGCTCGGCAGGGACATACTTGGCACACCTCTCTTTCTAGCTCTTTGCATCTGCAGGTGTCCTGGGCTGACAGTTGCTTCTTCAATATCACACTTCCTGCTTTCATTTTGAAGGGAGTGTCCATAGTTTCTGTTCTCTTAAAATTTACTTTCTTGCTTTTGCGCATAGCACAATCTATCGTTTTTTTAGGATTTGTTGACTAAAGGGGAGTGATAACGTATTCAGATCCTCACCTTGATAACAACTCAGATTAATAAGATTTCAACTAACTCGAATAAAACAAAAGAAAGAAAATAGAAGTGACATCATATTAAAAGGATATTATTGAATATAAACCTAATGCATGGTAGAAAAGAGGTAAAAAATTATAAGAACTTGTATTTGATACTCAAATCTTCAGAGGGGTTTTTGAGCACTAAAGACAGTCCTGTGGCGTTAAGGAAGAAAGTATTAGAAATTTTAGGTCTATTTTTAATGTTAAAAATAAACTTTATGAAAAACAATCTATGTGTCAGAAGTTCTCATATGTCATAATTTATAGGAGCAAGTGGAAGGAGAGAGGGGATTCCACACTGGAAGACCCAGCCTTTCACTGAGTTATAGCCTATTGAAATTTACTTGTGACCAGTTAAGTTAGAGTAAGGATTCCATTATTTTAAGGTCTGAATTTTTACAGGATTGAATGTGGAAATCATTTAAGACTACACAAAATTTTACTAATTTTTTCTTTAAACACGTTGCTAAACACAAATATTTTGTGATTATTTTAAACAATGAGAAAAACAGTGATGTAAATTTGCTGATCTTTTTCTGTGATAACAAATGGAACTTAAAAGTATGCCACATAGCAATTGGTAAAAAAAAAAAAAATTGATGACATCCAGTCAGTCCTTTCAGGATAAGGGTGATATTTTAGCACTGAGAAAATAGCTGCTTTTGAAGAGAAAATCATGATATGAAGAAACATTTTAATTATAGGGGTTCAGAAATGTTTCTATCATTATGCAATTATTGTTGCCAATAAGCAATGTTTTTCACAAAAATCTTTTATGTCTCCTAAATTATAAAACTTGTAAATAGAAAATATTAACCTATTTAAATTATCTTCTAAGTGAGGCATTCCAGATAATTTGAACATATGTAACAATCTCCTATTAGTTTTAAAAAACAACAAAGTGATATTAGGTAAAATTAAAATTCACAAGTTGAATGTCTATGATAACTTTCGTGCAACTGACAGAAGGACTTGAACCATGGGCATCATGACACAGGAATCACAGTCACAGTGTCTTCCATCCATTCGTGTCCTTTTCTAATGCGAGGAGCCATTTCCAACTCTAAGAACCATCAATAGCAACTACTAAAATGTATTAAACTTAGTACCAGACCTTCAAAAGACTATATTGCAAAATTTAGGATTTAAAAAGATAATCAAGCATATTCAATGAAATAGTGGAGCATATCACTGTCTTCAAGACGTATACAGTGTTTTATTTTTATATTTTATAACACATGTATCAGTATAGTAGTTACATACTTATATCATTTAAAAATGAATATACAGATTTTAGGGGACTTGACTTTTTTAAATTAAAGGCGTATACAGTCAGAATAATTTGGAGACTCTAACCTAATCTACTTTCCGAATGTTAAGAATTACCAGCCTAAGACTTTTCCAATGTTATATATTTATTTATTTTTTCCAGTCATGGGTTTCCTGAAGTCTACTCTCAACTTAGTTCCAGTATTCTGTTCTGCTAAATTCACAAAAATGAAACAATAGACAAAAGTCAAGTCATTCATGGGTATTCTTCTAATCCACTTGAAGAAGACAGCATGTTAAAATTTGCTACTTCTTACCGTGGTGGTTGCCAGGGGTGGGGGTAGCTGGAAATGGGGAGTTGTTTATGGGTCTAGAGGTTCAGTTTTGCAAGATGAAGAGAGTCATGGAAATCGATGGTCGTGCCAGTCGTACAACACAGTGGATGCATTTCACACTCCTGAACTGTGCAGTTAGATATAGTTAAGATGGCACATTTACGTCGTGTGTATTTTACAATTTAAAAACATAAAACGCATTTTTAATGTGTTTTGCTACTTCTCTGTGGTGAGCTCAGGGGGAATTTTGGGACTCTCTTTCCCAGTTTTACTATAATGAATATGCTTTACTTTCATAATCAGAAAAATATAAATTAAAATTACAATTTTATCACTATAATTTTATAATAGGGCTTTTTAAATATATTCAGAGGCATTTATTCAACAGAATGCTAGTGATTTCTGCAATAAAATGTCAAGAAGCACATGGATATTTTTCCATTTAGAAATAGTCCTGTGAATTTTGTAATAAGTTATTAGTGGAGAAGGGATGAATCTAAGCAGCCTGTTGGGTCCCGGGTCCTGTTCATCCTTGAGGAAGGGGGTGGTGGGGACAGGGCCAGTGCAGAGATTGTCGGTCCGATACGAGAAACCTGGGAGTAGGTGGTGTGGGCCAGTGTAGTCAGGAGGCTTAAGGTGAATGCAGGCACAGAGAACAATAAAAACAAAAAAATCAAAAAAACCCAAAACGAAACAAAAAAAAAACCCTCAACATTTTAATCATTTGAAGCCAAATCCATGTTTCATTCCTTTCTTTTCCCCATCAAATCTTTCTCTAGTTTAGACATTTCTGGCTCCTTCCTAGTTTCTGCGCTTGGATGCGTCACGGGACCCAAGCCGTCTGCAGCGTTCTCGTTCTCCGACTGCACTGGGATTGGTTCTCAGGCTTGGAAGGGACCCAAGAACGTAGAGGAGGCCTACTTTAAAGTCAGTTGGTCTTCATTATTCGTGGATTCTGTACCTGAGAATTCTCCTACTTGCCAAAATTTATTTGGCACCCCACGTCAGTGTCCCCCGGGACTGTGGGCACCCTGGGCGCACTCCGAGCAGCATAAACTTTGCGCCATCAATGAGCGCGTTCCCAGCGGAAGCTGAGCAAGGCAGCGCCTCTGCCTACTTATTTCGGCTCCCGTGCCGTTAACATAACAAGTGTCCTTTGCCAGGTTGACTTGGTGCCACATTTTTGTTCTTTTGGTTGACAATGCCACTGTTCAAAATGGCCCTTAGGCACAGTGCTGAGGTGTTGTCTAGTGCTCCCAAGCGCAAGAAGGCTGTGAAGTGCCTTGGAGAAATTATGCCTGTTAGATGAGCTTCATTCAGGAATGAGTGATGGTGCTATTGTCCATGAGTTCAATGTTAATGAATCAACAATAAATATTAAATGAGAGATCTTTAAACAGAAACGCACATAAAACAAAGTTCTGTGTTAGTCAACTGTCAATAGTGTGACCAGAGGCTTGTAGGGACTTAACCCATTATTTTCCTTAGGAGCTATGGTTCAGTATGACCTAATTCAGTGTTCATGGTGAGTGAATATATCTTCACTTAGGTTATTAATAAAAAGCTTGGTCAAGATATGGCCAAGGATGGTGCTAGTGTTCCATTACGAGGAAGCACTCTCCCACTGCTGTGGAGTTATTAGTCAATAAGTATACTTCAACTGCTAGCCCATGTGACTGTTTTGGCAATCCCTCCACCCTAATTCTTCCTGTTGAGATAACTACTGACATATTTCCAGTGTTACGGTGCTGAATCAAGTGATTCCAACTTGCCACAATCACGTTGCACAGATATTCACCTTAGAAATGCAACCAGAGTAAATGGCAAACTCAGGGTCAATGCTCTACACAATTGCCCATTTTCTTCTTCTAAAACTCAGATGATTCTTTCCAGATATTTTCTTTCCTTTAAGTGATCAAGTATTAAATTTAGAAACTTAACACAAAATGCATATAGAAAGAATATATTATATATATATATATATACATAAATAGTATATGACAATATTCTAACTAAAGTTTAGCTGATTTTGATTTGGGGTAGGTCAGCAGGACTCTTGAGCTTTAAGCAAACTTTAGAATAAATTTTAATAAATTTCAGACAGCAAACCAGAATAATCTACCTTCCCAAGTTGATCTGGCACCAAGGATCAGCTAAATTGAACAGAAAAGCATTTTCCTTGCTTCCACGGTCTGAGCCTGCCTGTGTTCCCTGGGATATAGTCTCCAGACCTGGTGTTTCTCCTTAATGCAGCAATTACTTAATAGAGTTCATCCCTCCTAAAGCCTGAACTTTAGGTTTTATATGTCATATACATCAAATGTAAATATTTACATATATAGAAACATTTGCCTGAAAGAATGGTGGATTGCTCCAGTTATTAAGATCTGATTCCACCATGGTATTTCACAGGGTATTAGATTGTTCTACAGAAAACCTTTTTTACTTCCTCTACATGGCTGTTTCTATACTGAATACAGTCAATATTTTCTTGTGAGAGTTAAAAACAATAAAATATTGGTCATCTTTCTTGAGTCTTTGATAGTGTCTTTTTCTTTATAACTCTTTCATATTGTAGCTGTAAAATAGCAATGGTGCGCTTTACCATATAAAATATGATATAAATCAAACTAAATTTGGTTAAATGTGAGTGTCAGATACTTCAGTTAGAAAATAAAGGCTCATTAATTTTCCTATCTAGTGGAGGAGAGTTGAAAATCTCTTTGACTTTCATTTTTAATGCAGATAAAATGTGACAGTCAATCAAGAGAAATTTTTTCATAAATCAAGTTTGAATATAATGTGGACATAATAAAAAGAAAAATGAATAAGGGAATCCACACACTCACCACAGCTAATAATTTTTCAGGTAGATAACATTAAATAATGATCATTAATTTAAGAAAATTAATTTGAAATCTAAACAGAACTGAAAAAGGTAAAACTTTCCTCTCTGACACATATTGAAAGGATGTAGAGGTAAATGTCATGTTCTAAATTAAAACGTAGGTGAAAGTCAAGGTGTCTGTGCAGCCTCCTGGAGACCAACACCCAGGACCTCAGTCCTGCTCTGGGACACAACCTGCTGTCCTCCTCTGCTCTGAGGATGCAGTCGCCCACTATACTTTAAAATTTGCTGATATATAATACTTGTCAATATAAATTTACACACCCCACAGAGATTCTGGAAGTTTCCTAAGTTTCTAGTACTGAAGATTCTCTTTGCAGATCTCATTTTAATAAGACTATTCTGATATCAGAAACGTTCTAGTTATTGCTGCAGATATGACTAGGATGAGGTGTGTGTGGGTGGTGGTGTGTGTTGTGCCTCTGTTATGTGTGTGTATTATGTGTAAAGGATATACATGTGTGGCATGTGCATGTGGTGTGTGTATGTGTATTGTGAGGGGGTATGTATGGTGTGTGTCAATGAGTGGGGTATATATATGTGCAGTATGTGCATGGTGTGTGGTGTGTGTGTTTATGTGTGGTGTGTTACATATGTGTGGTGTGGTGTGGTGTGCGTGTTTGTTTATGCTTATGGTATGTATATGGGGTGTGTGTGTGTTTGTGTGGTATATATATGGTGTGTGTGTGTGTGTGTGTGTGTGTTTGTTTATGCCTGTGGTATGTATATGGGTTGTGTGTGGTGTGTGTATGTGTGTGTCTGTTTATGCTTGTGGTACATATATATGGGTGTGTGTGTCTGTGTGTGCGTGCGTGCTTGCCATTATCGATTTTTCCCAAAACTACTTCAGTGAATAAATGAGTAAGGGCAGAATAGGAGGATGAGATGCTATAGACAGTACTTCCACCTTCATATAAATAATTTATTAAATTATTGTTCTTGATATTTGTGCGTTGATTGTAAGAGGGTAAAGGAGATGAGAGAAATTTTCATTTCTTGATTTTACTATTCTGTCTTTCAATAAGAAAGGACCAGAGAAATAAGACCTGCTTTGAAAAAGTGCCTCATATAAAACACTTGATTAAAGGAATAAATTAAAATCCCTCGGATGGCCTAGAAATAAATCTTTCCCTATAAGGTTTGCAAGATTAATTCAGGCCTACAATTGAACTCCTTGCAGGTCACCAAAACCTGTCCCCAAATCTAAAACCATGACTGAGAGCAAAGGAGGGACTCAAAATCATGATTTTTCTTAAAACTAAGTATCTAATTACAGAAAAATAAAGTGAAAAAAAACCCATACTCTTGTCTGAGCTAATCGTCAGCTCCCATAGAGTACAGTATTGACTTTTTATTAATTGAGAAATAAAAATGGTTTATATATTTGAAGATACAGCTCTCAATATTAGTCTAAGTTGTACTGAGATGTACAAAACAACTGCACCGAGATATATATAACTTATATTCTTTTTGTAGGAAAAAATCCCTTTATGTAAGCGTTACAGCAAGTGGTCCCGAGGACAAACCTAGCGTTACACAGAGAGTCAGAGAATCAAAGTTTATTCCCGGCGGGCTCAGAGGGGCCTCGCCACCAAATTCTGAGCCCCATCTACCCAATTTTTCCCACTTTTATTAAGTTGTGGTGGTCTGGGGGGTAGGGTGTCAGGTGGTTAATGCCTGCCAGGTAATAGGTCAGTTGATGCGTCAGATAATAGATTTAGTGTTATGCTGATGCACCAGGTAATAGATTAGTGGATGGGCCAGGTAATAGGTTAGTGTTATGCTGATGCGGGTCTGGGTCTTCGTGAGGGGTGGAGCTCTCAGGTGGCTGATGTGCCAAGTAATAGATGGGGGTTTTCCTTATCATAAGAACAAGAGAGGTATAGGATAATAACGCTCTTCAACATTTTGGAAAAGATAAAAGAAACTCTTGTGGGGGGTTTAAGGACAAATAAAATCTATTTTCTTCACTTAAAAAGGGCAAAGAGATTATTTTCTCCTTTCCCCTTTATTTGAGCATTTCCTAGGAGACCCAGTGAATCTGAGTCCTTCTCTAACCTTTGCAATGGAGGTAAATCTCTCCTGGGATTAAGCCTCGCCTCCAGTTTTTACAATGTAGCATATCTCCAAGGTCATAGCCAAATAACCTATATATATGTAAAACTGTAACTCTGGAATTAGTTGACGGGGGAGGGAGGGTGATCCCAAGAGGTGTTTAGGAAATATACAAGATAAGCAACATAAGCCATTGTTTTTTCTTCTGCTTTGCTGTATCAACTGTGTGAGATTTTATCCTAAATTTGTATCTGCTGTCCTGCTACCTTATATGAATGTAAATCTGTTAATGATTCCTCAGTAAGAAATGTGTCCTCTTTCTCTTCTGTATTGGTGCAGAAGGATCTTTTTGTTGGCAGCTCTCTTTTATTTCCCCAATAGGGTGGGATATAATATTTTAATAAATTAAATAATTTAACTTAATATATGCTGGATTATCAATCAGCCAACATGAATTCTTTTTGAAAGGAAGCAGTGTCTAAATTAAAATATGTCCATTTACTTAACAAACAGAACTAATTTAACATATGTAAAGTTATTCTAAAAGTTTAAAAATTATTTTTAATAAACAATTTAGAAACAAATAATTGAGCAATTATTGCTATAATCATCATTATTATCGATAGTCCTATTGTTGTTTCAAAGACAAAAGGGATTGCTAGTCAATTCAACACCTTCATGTTGAAGATTAAGCACCTGAGTCTCGGGGGTGACTGAATAACTCATCCAAGGTCACCTGGCAGAGATGCAGAGAGCCAGAGCTGGGTTCCTGGCTGTGATTCCAGTTCACACCTTGTCCTGCCATCTCTTTGTTCATGTAACCCTTAAAATTACAGCAACACTTTAGGAGTCAAGATAAAGTTGCATGCCAAGCAACATTTCTGTTATAGTACGGAGTGCAAGAAATGATCACTTATGGACTGAATTGAGCCAAATTATGAGTCTTTATTAGCTGGCCAGCAACCACCCCTGCCCTGTCAGAGTACAGGTGCAGAGAATGGCAGCCAGCCGGAAAGAAAAGGGGGAATTTATACAGTCTTAGTTAATTACATTACATATAGCTAGAGAAAACAGGCCACAGTACCGCATAATGGGATGTAGATGACATCAGAACATCCTTTTTTCCATTAACTCAGGGGCCTGGGACCAGCCTCAGACCACCTGTTTAGCCTGACCGGCTGTTTCTTACATTGATAACAATCATTAAGCAAGCGTGTTTGCAGAAGCAGAAAGCGGAGTTACCAATAGCACAAAATACATGAGCACATTCTTCCTAAATGAAGCAATGGCACTAAATTTTAACTTTGGAAAGCTCTAAAGAAAGAACAATAAAGGCAATTTCTGTTAAGGTCAGCGCGTGATTTTCTGCAGTCTTTTGTTTAGTTAAATGTTAACCCACAAATCCGAATACATTTTTAACATTATAACTTCTTATTTGGGGGCCCACTACAATTTCCAAAGTGGCATTCTCAGATTTCCAGAACTTTTTAAATCAACTCACAAAGACTGTTTACACACAAATAAGTTTGGGAGCAGGGGACTTAGGACAGTGGGTATGGCACCTGGGAATAAATAGCTATCACATATGTTTACTACTTAAATTATTAGTTTTGATGGCTTCAAGTAAATTTGAGAAGTTTGCTACATTGCTCCTGGGGCTTTAAAAATCAAGGACACAGCAAAATCTGACTTGAAAGTGTTACAGCAGGGTTGACCAGGAACAAACCGAGAGGCACACAGAAGTTTGGCAAAACAGGTTTACATTATACGCCGGAGGGCTCAGAGGGCATTTTCCTCTCCCAAATTCTGAGCCCTGAACAAAGAACGTAGCAGTCTTTTATACATTTTGCTTAGGGAGTAAGTGGGGCACAGTTACAGTGAGGTTATCTTTAGTGGGGGCAGGGTCTTGAGCCCCCTTGGCGCCTGCAAGCAGTTTACATAGGCAAGAGTGACAGCTGTTAGGGGAGATAGCAGGGGTGGAGACTCATCAGTGGAATTTTCCACTTCAAAAGTGTTTCATTTTACAATCTTTCTGGTTAGAGAAATAAGACCACAAGTAGAATAAATAATGACCTTTCCTACCTTGCAATGACAGTTTATTTGATAGACCGGTGTGTTTCTCAGTATTCTAGGCCCTTTTGAAAAAAATCTACAGCAATCTTACTACATTTTTCACATCTACTGAATTCAGCCAAAATTTTTTTAGTTAAATTGAGCGGTGCTCTCTGGGGCTGAGGCATGAACTAAAGCCAATTGTTCTGTAAGAAACCTCCTACGATCCTCAACTTGTGTCTTCTGTTGCTCAGGAAAAAGAAAAGTGAAATCAATAATCTGACTCGATTTCTCACCTGACAGTGTTGGAGTCTGCTTTAGTATTAGGGGCCACGACCGAGCATGAGAATAGTGGATGGCGGGATTGTGTGAGCACAAGTCTATGCCCAGCACGCAGCTTGGGACAGGACACCCCACTGTGGCTGGACAGGTAGCGTGCGGGAGGCTCCCATGGCCGAGAAGCTGGGGTGATGCCTCATGCAGAGGACAGGTGATAGGAACGGAGGCCCCGATCTTGTCTTTGGCATATTATCCCAACTGGACATAAACGTGAGTGAATCTGCCAAGAAGGAGCGGGAGAACGGCCAGGGCATTTGTGTAAGTAGGAACTGGTCGATTTCT
The DNA here is from genome assembly GCA_004363605.1 of Indri indri. Classification (NCBI taxonomy): domain Eukaryota; kingdom Metazoa; phylum Chordata; class Mammalia; order Primates; family Indriidae; genus Indri; species Indri indri. The sequence goes on from RJWJ010016313.1 coordinate 16,079, forward strand.
TACAGGTTAAAAATTTCCCTACCTTATAAAATAAAAATTAGGCGTACTGGATAAAAAGGCATTAAAAAAAAAATCAACTCTCCTGATATTAGCAAGACTTGTTTTGGATAAACAAATGGAATGATAGCTTTGATCATGTAAAGACTGTCTAAGACATTTGGATCAGCATCGGCTGAGTGGCCATATTCCTGTGGCAGACAACAAACGGTCTACATTGAGATTATTGGAAAGCATCAAAGGAAAAAGATAAGATGAAAAAATAAAAAGTAACATACTATTGCAAGCATCTTTATTAACACTTCAATTAAATAACAAGCTTCCTTTTATTACCATAATCGTCTTCACTGACATTTATCAAAGTGATTTCTAATTTCATTATAAGAAGTATAAGATCACTAGTTAAAAATATATTTTAAAAAATAATCCTCTGTTTCCCTACATGCTACACAATCATCAGTGGCCTACACCTGCTGCCACCTCCTGCAAGTGTTCTCTGCAAACTTAGGCTAATTATGGCCCATCATAGTTCGCTGCATGAAGTGACATGCAGCACTGACACCTACCTAGTGGGGGTGCTGGGAAATTAATTAGCATTTGTGAGACGCTTTGAAGATTTGAAAGAGCATGAAGTGCGATGAACATCATTATCATGTCCCCAGCGAGCCAGCTTGTTTATTGGACGGATGTGCCATTGCCTAACAGCCACAGGCATCTGTAGGTCACTTCTTTGAGTCCAGGTTTGCCTGTTGAGATTCAACATCCAGCTCTTACTCTCTCCTTTGGAAAGTAACCATTCTGCCTCCACTGGCGTTATTACTCGAAAAATACATGAGAAAACCCTGTGAGGTTCTGTAGGTCCTGCTCCACTCTGTGCTCCATGTGCTGTTCTATGCGGGATGCCGCGGATGACCCAGGTAATGCAAGGTGCAATACTCAGGGACCCTGCCTTTAAGCAGCCTACCATCTGGTGTGGACGGTCAGGCATTTAATTGCTTACACTGCTGCAGTCATGTTAGCAAGCGCGGAGACAACCCATTGAGTGCTGCAGGGGAGCAAGAAGAGGCCGTCCTGCGGGGAGAGTGGGCAGGACCTGGGTGTGTTGTCAAACCCCAAATTTAGGCTCATGCGTCTGAAGCCAAACTGACACTGGCGCTTGGAGATAGAGAAAGGATTGTGGGATTTGGGCAAAGAGAGAAGACAGGAGAGCAGATCTCTCAGATCTGTCTTGACACAGACGTGGAGTGGGGGGGTTTTATGTGGCGGGTGAGGGAGGGCGTCCTGGGGGCTGTGAACTAAAATAAAATCTTAAGAATAAAATCTTAAGGCTCCTCCCCCACCGGCTGACGGAGTGGACCCCCTCCCAGCCAAGAGGATACCCTAAATCTGAGTTGCTCTGCAAGAGAGGGAGGTCAGACACGCCTCCTCATGCCCCCCTCCCTTCTTGGACACATCCTTTGTAATTCATTGACAGGCCTGAGGCTTTTCAGGACAAACCTGCAGGTCCTCAATTTACACAACAAATGTATAGGGGGTGGCTTGTCTCTGATTAACAGACCTCCTTATCTTAAAACATTCCAAGCCTTCAGACAAAAACTTCATTTTTTTTAGCCAATTACAAGTCAAAGAGTCTTTAAATCCACCTATAACCTGTAAGTACCTACCTTGAGGTGGCCCACCTTTTCAGGCCAAACCAATGTACGCCTTCCATGTATTGATTTATGACTTTACCTGTAATTCCTGTCTCCTGGAAATGTATAAAACCAAACTGTAACCAAACCACAGTGAGTTCACTTGGTCAGGGTTTCTTGGGCATGGCTCCAGGCCATGGTCCTCAAATTTGGTTCAGAACAAACTTCTGTAAATTATTTTACAGAGTTTGACTTCTTTTCCATTGCCAGGCCCAAGGGGAAGTCTGTGTTCTTTTAGTCTCAGATGGCATCTTAAGCAACCAGACTTCTCAGCCTCCGCTGCTAACTTTTTCAAAGGCGTTTGTTCCTCTTGTAAAACAAACTCATAAAATTTTCTTGTAACTCTGGGGTGTTTCCTACTGCTTGACAAAAAAGTGGTACACTACTAGTTAATGATTACTGTGAAAACAAAGGGTACTGGGCAAAAAGCAAGTGATCAGCATGTACAAACAACCAAGGGCCTAGCCCAGTTTTACATTATTTCACTCATTAAAAAATTTTACAGTATTTGAGTTATTAAAAGATGCCAAGGTACAAAATTCTAAAAGGGCCTGGCTACGGATCCTCAGAGATGTGCCTGGGAAAGGAGTGAAGAAGGAGAACGCTTGAAGCAAAGGGAGCATCAGGAGCCCAGAGAGCCCCGGCATGGACACCAGGAATGATGACCATAACCCAGCGTGCTGGAGTTCGGAGGAAAGGAAATAGACAGAGGGCCTCGGGTTATGGACATTAACTAAACGTGGCAGTGTTTCTCAGCATCAGGATGATCGATACCGTAATAATCAATCATGGATTTTAGAAACTTACCTGGAACAGCTTTGAGAAATTAATTGGAGAAGGGAGAGATTAGAGATGGGGAAATAGGTTAGAAAGTTGTCAATTATGCATTCGTTTTCTTATTATGTAGATTAGTATCTATTGCATGCCCTCTATGTGCCAAGCCAAGTGTGAAGTGGATACAGAGATACAAAATATTATATAATATAAATGAAATGAGAACCTGGAACATTGAATAGTCATAGCATACCATGATCCATGCCATGTGATGGATGTCAAAACCTGGACAGTCACAGGATGTCAAAGACAGGCACCTACCTACATGTTTAGACTGCAGCGGGAAGGGTGAACAGAGGCTGTCTAGAAACGGCAGCACCCGAGCTGAGTCTGAGCATGAATAGACTTTATCCAGCTGGAAAAAAGGGGTTGAGGACCTTTAGGTAGAAGCAGCTTTGGAAAAACACAGACAGACTTGGGAGAAGGGAGAGGACCGGCAGTTGTTTTAACAGAGCAGAGTGTTGGGTTCCAAAGGGGCGTGAGGCAGAGGGCAGTGCAGAGGTTTAGATGAAGGCCAATTCAGGAAAGGCTTCTGCCCAAAAGCAGCAATGGAAAACACATCAAAGGACACATGCCTGAGACCAGCATGATCAGGTTTGCATTTTAGAAAAATTTCTTTGGTGACAGAATGGGGAATGGGCACTTAGGCAGGAAGGGATTTTTAAAAAATTGTATGTATATACAGCTATATATTTTTATTGAGATATACATACAATTTAGTGCACAAATCTTAATGTACAATGTGTTGACTTTCAACATGTGCACACACTAGTGAACCCGCCGTTGAGGTAGGCTATGCCTGTGGACTTAGAATTGTGCAGGATGCACCTCGATCAATACCCTTCTCCATGTGTGAAAGAGATAGCCACTTTCTGACTCTGTCATACTCTTCTGTTTTTTATATCTGATCATGAAAGTCACATAAGTGTAATAACTCAGTGTTTATTGTTGGATATCTGGCTTCTGTTGCTGTATATTGTATCTGCGAAACCCATCTATATTGCATGTAGTGGTAGTTCTCTTTTACTGCTGTAAGGAATTTAATCAATTTTTCTGTTAGTGGATAGTTTGGTTATTTCCAGGTTTTAGCTATTATCAATAAAGCTGCAACAAACATTTTTGGATATGTTTTGGTGGACATATACATTTATTTTTCTTGGATATAAATTTAGGGATAAAATTGTTAGGTTACAGAGAAGGCAACTCTTTAGCTTTAGTAAATATGGCCAAATATTTCAGTTTTCTAAAATAGTTTAACCTGTTTATACAGCACCAGCCACGATGGAAGTTCTGCATCCTTGTCAACACTTGTGATCTTGCCTACAACCTTGCCAACCTTATGTAGCTTCCCGGGCTGACAGTCTGGTGAGCTTCAAGGATTCTGATCTGTGTGGAGCGGGGTCCTCTCCTACTCAGTTTGTCTTCCGCATTTCCGCAGGAGCTGCTGTGCTCAGCACTTTTTCTTAGGCTGATTGGCCATTTAGATATCTCCTATAGCACAGTGCCATATTGGAAACATATCCCTCGGGCTATGGCTTGCCTTTTTATACTCTTTCAATGCTATTTTTTTAGGAACACAATTTCTTAATTTTAATGGAGCCCATTGTAACGGGTCCTTTTTCAGTCTTATTTAAAACCAGCGAAATCATGAAAATATCCTTTTATGCTTTCTTCTGGAAGCATTATTGTTTTACCTTTCACATTTAAGGCTATGGTACCTCTTGACTTAATTACTAACACATTAATTTTAATTGAGCACAATGTGAAATAGGACTTACGTTTCATGTTCTCCCACATGGAAAACCGGTTTCTACAATGCCATTCATGAAAAGACCATCACTTTCCCTTTTGTGGGTTTGACAATCTAGGAAGGAGTTGATTAGGGCCTGAACTAAGGACGTGCTGTTAAGAATGGAAAGAATGGAGCACATTTAATTAAAGAGATAGATTTTATTGCTTTTCGTTAGTGATTGCTATCAGCGTTGAGGAAAAGGAATCAAAGGTTGCTCAGGGCTTGCCTTGGGCAGCTGTGTAGATGCTGTGTCAACTAGAAAGATGGCAAGTGCTGGAGGGCTAGGCTGGAGTACAGGTGCAATTGGAGGGCTGAACAGAGAGGACATCAGTTTGAGCAAATTAATGTGCAGCGTGTGGTGGGAACACACTTCGGAGCACTGCCTGCCAACTAGGTTTAACGATGCAGTTGAGAGTCATGCAAAATAGGAACGAAATTCACAGAATCAGAAAGAAGACATTGGTGTAGGGAATGTGCGTCTTACAATGCAATCGGCAACATTCTAGCTATTCAAGACCAGCTCGCGAGGAAGAGAATAAAATATTACAAACATAGTAGATGAAGATCCTTCCAAAGTTATGCAATATTGCAGGATATGAATTAAGCTTTGTGTAAATTGCTACCAAGAATACAGGGGTGGGAGGGCACGTAACAACATTTAATGATATGGAAACAATGCGCTAAGTGTGGTGACAAAGCCTGCTGTGCGAGTAGAAATCATAAAATGAGATTGCTAAGTGACCTTGTTTGCACAGTGGACAACCTTCTCTGCAGCTCCGGGAGGCCTGGTGCACCGTCTCACCCAGGCTCAGCACAGCAAGGCGGACTCTGTGTGCTTGGCTCTCGCACCACACGGCTTTTGCATTCGTGTCTATTCTGAGCTGGGCCCAGTGGCTCTGTCAGGAATCATCTGCCTGGGGACGTGTGGGAGGGACACAGAGCACAGGGATTTCAAGAGCCACCGCAGGCCTGAGAAAAGTGATGAGAATTAACACACGAAGGCCTGAAGATTGGATGTGCATGCATCTACAATTCTAAGGCAATAACATAGTATTAAGGAATTTTGCTTTTTGTTATTTTTGAAACACAAGTTCAATCCCGGCTTAACCGTTCTAATAAATATTTTTTAATAAATCCTCGTTTTTTTAAATTTTTTTGTATACACATGGGTTCCATTTTATAGACTGATGTCATCAGAGCTAATTGATAGAGTGTTTTGCTTTATTCTTTCACTAAGTAATATAAACATACGAGTCAAACAATGCTTTCTGTTAAATGACACGTTATTCCATGTTAAAGAGGGTACAACAGATTTCATTCAGGAGAGAACCGTGCACCAGACATGGGGATATTGCCATGGGTCCAGCAGTGGAGGCGTCCGCGTCAGGTCCCAGTCAACGCAGTTGTGCTGACCCCAACTGGGCTGTGTCGGGGAGGGGGGGCTTCGTGGTGACTGAGCGGCCAGTTAAATGCTTAGGGACTCCACGGTGTATTGTGAGGCCCTCATGGAGCAGCTATCACACAATTGCATTCACCACACAGGCAGGATGAGCAGCAGGTGCCCCGCGTGCCGACGGACCCGCCACCGCCCGGCTGCCTGCCCAGGGGTGAGAGGGGTGAGAGGCCTCAGAGTTCCCACGGGCACGTCCCGCAGGTGTCTCGGTGTCTCTGAGGGTTCAGGGCCCTCCGCAGGAGCGTTCGCAGCCGTGTCTCAGCGGCCTTTCGGCTTCTCTTTCTTGTCTAGTCTCAGTGTGCTGGGCTGTTGAGGTGTCCTCTTGTTACCTCAGGCTAGCATACGTGCTCATCACTCGGAGGGTCTGCGACCTCACTGGGGGCTGGGCCACCTGTCCTAAGTGACTCCACTCTGAGACATTTAGAATCACAAAACATTATTATATGTCAAGGAGAGACTGGGCTTGACTCCAAATACTAAAACGAGCGGAGACTTATAACGGAGCAGCAGGGAGGGGTGGGCGGATGGACGCTGACTGAGCGGAAACCTCGGGTGGGGGGTCCTGCTGGACCACCGCACAGAGTTCTTGCTGGGGGTAAATCAGGCTGTTTCTGGTTAGTCTTTTTGCTCTTTCCAGTGCCAGGTGGCTGTTTCTGAGGGTCCCTGGGCCCCTTGAGAGTTCCCAGTGGTGCACAGGGACCTACGGTTAAAGTGACTGAGTGGAACGAAGGAGTCACAGTGGGAGGGAAGGGTCTGGCTGGTTTGGACAAGGGGTGGAGGGGTAGGGGCTTCAGGGGGCGCATATTAAAGGGTTCATGAACTAAACCGAGGGGAGAAAAATGGAAAGAGGAGAGAGGGAATAGGCAACGGACAGCCAGCGGTCCTAGGGCAGCAGTCTGGGGAGATCCTAATCACGCCTGCCAGCCCTGCAGCAGACAAAGCTGGAGGGACGGGCAGCCAGCAGGGTGCATAAGGGGTTTCAGGGGACTGAGAAGTTCCCGCAGGAGGAGCAGCACCAAACAGAGAGAACAGGCCTTGCAGAGAGCCAGGAGAATCTTCTGGCCCAGGGAATGGGGAGCACTCCCTCCTCGAGAGGATCTTCCAGACCTGGCCAGATCTAGGAGGCAGGAATACAGATATCCTCCCCCCTGCCCCCCCATACACAGAGCCAGGAGGAAACGCCTCCAGCCCAGCAGATCTTTTTCTAAATAAGCCCAGGACCGACCTGAGATTCAGCTTCAGAGCACATTGTCGGAGTGGTAGGACTCCAAACTCTCCTTACCATGCCTCCAAGGACCCTCTGGTTAAAGAGTTGGACCCACCAGTGGATCCCTGGTCAGTCAGTCAGGAGTGGAGGCAAAGGTATGGAATGTGCTCACCTGGGGTCCTAGGGCAGATGTCCAGGGCCAACAGTGGACCCATGATGAATATGATCCCATCCAAGTCATGGTAGCACACTTAAAAAAAAAAGTTATTCATGACACTTGTTTAAAATAGTAAGGTGGACTTCACTCAAGGGGGCACCATTGCAGTGGGGTCTTGTGTGGAGGAGAGAGATTGAGCTGAACTCTGAATACAAGGACAGCAGAGGAGCAGGGGTGGAAAACTGCCAAGAGGAAACGTCAGAGGTAGGGGATTCTCACCAGCCCTGCTCAGCAGCATTCTTGCAGAAGGCAGGCCAAACTGATGAGATGTCCAGGGTGGTCAGGTGCCAAGGGTGGGGGATTTTCTCTAATCTGACCTAGGAGGATTCTTGCTCAAATTGAATGCTATGGGTTCTACAAGGATGGCCAGGGAAGCCCAAGGTCAGACCTAGTCAGAAAGGACTCCTAGGAGCCCGACTCAAGTTTGGTCAAACGACAGAGTCTTTGTCACTTAACAGTTTTCCTTTTTAAACTGTGAAATATTTTATCTGAAAGGTACATATTTAAATTACTTCCATTTATTGCAGTTATAGAGATGTTTTGAATTTTTAGCTCCTTTTATTCTGTTATATAAAATTCGCATTTATATTCTTCAGAATAAAATCCTGGTGAAGAAACATTCACGCAGAGGGAGCGGTGGTGGCGTGAGTAGGGGCGTCTGCCTAGACTTGCCAGGTGGCCAGACACCTGCTCTCTCAGGGTCCCACTCCCTCTTGGTTCTTAGAAAAGCACCAGAGTTTAATCATCATTTGGATTTTTGGCTAATTCTTCCTTTGCACCAAGGTGTACTCTCCTGTGAATCAGTAAAACCAACGTTTATTCTAAAGATTTTGATGTCAGTAAATTGTTTAAAACATTATCATTTTAAGTTTTACAACATTTGCTGATAACATAAACAGAGAAGAGACTGCTGACTGAAAGGCGTCAAACCCACGACTAACGGTGAGTACTTAGCGGGAGCTGGGGCGTCGCGTTTCTCAGCGGCGCAGACCGGTTCCCGAGGCGGCCTCCCCTCTGGCGGAATGGCCCCCGGTTAAACGAACGAGCATAGGAGTTTTCTCATCGCAGCCTAACATTCCTCTTAAACTGGTATTTACAGTAACAGGCAGAAAAGCTACAGACTAGAATAAACACTTGCAAATATTTTCTCCTTTCATTCACAAAACGTGGGTTTTATCGACACTTTAAAATCCGTGCATAGGAGCTGTTGGAGGAAGCTACACTGACCAGCTTTTCGTTCATCCCAGGTGACTTGGGGCACTTGTGTAAAATATTTGATAGCATTTTCTCCTTAAAAAGCAGAGTTTTTCTTGTAGGTGGCATTAATTTTGGAGGGTGAACTAAAATAAAATCCTAAGCCCCCCACTGACTGAATGGACCCTCTATTGGCCAAGCGGACCCCAGAGAAACCCTAAAACTGAGTTCCCCGTCATGATGGGATGGGCGGTCAGGCACACCTCAGTACGCCCCTCCCTTGCTGATGCCATCAGGCTTTGTTCCGAAGGGCTAATCAGAAACCAACTTGAGACCCAGACCAGCATTCTTTCACCACAGGAGACCAGCAACCATGGGGTGGTTTTAACCAGCCGGCAGAGGGAGCGCGGGGGGCTTTTGCGTCCTTGCTTCACCTTTGCCACCAGAGGGCGCCATTTCTGGGCCCCCACACAGGGGCATAAAGCCGGATTGCGCATGAGCACGTTTCTCCTTTTATAAATATTCACGACTTCTCCTACAGCTTGTTAAATGTGTATATTGGACCACCTCACCAAGCATAAGTTCTGTTCCCATTGTCTGTCACTTGAAGCACTTGTTTCTGGCCTCTGGCCGGGCTCTGCTTCCCAGCCTGCCAGAAAGGCCACCCCTGGCTACAAGCTTTTGTGAGAAGCAGAGCTCTCCCTTCCAAATCTATGAACCCGTCATTTTCTTTAGTTAACAGTAACATTTTCACAGGCATTTACCTTAAATCAATGAATAACATTCTCTTTATTTTTTTGAAGTATTTTTTATCGTGATAAAATATACATAGGATAAAATTTACCATTTTAATCATCTTTAAGTGTATAGTTCAGTGGCATTAGGTGTGTTCACATTGTTGTACAGCCATTGCCACCAGCCGTCTCCAGAGCTTTTTCGTCTTCCCAAACGGAAACTCTGTACCCGTTAAACACTCCCTGCCCAGTCCCCTCAAACCAGCCCGGGCACCCACCGCACTACCCTCCGTCTCTGTGAATCCATCCTTTAAGTACCTCCTATAAGTGGAATTGTGCAATGTTGGTCCTCTTTCAACTGGTTTACTTCACTTAGTGTAATGTCCTCAAGCCTATCCACATGGATGCAGGCGTCAGGATTTCTCTCTGATTTTTAAAAGACATATAAATATTATGAAAATAAGCACACTTAACCCAGAACAGATACAAATTACAGTGTAGAACTGTAAGAAAACTATCAGAAATAATAAAATAAAAATGAGTTTCTACTTCTCAAAAATGCTAAAGAGAGATTTTTGAAATTTAGATTATCAGCAAGAAGGTAAAATAAAGGTTTCTAAAAGTTTCTTTGTAGCCAGTGAGAAATGCTGAAAGATTAAATAAAGAAACAGTACTTAACCTCCCTCTTTGCTCAAAAACAAAACAAAACAAAAAATCTTTAGGCTGAAATGGGGGAAAATTATGGGCGTGAAGCCAGGGCAGGAAGGGGAGTTGGGAGATAGCATCCAGCTGTCGTCAGGAGGCAAACCACTTGACCAAACAGCACCATGTGACACTAACACCTTCATTTATCCCTCAGGGGACTGTCACAGCTGTGCCCTCTCCCCTGTTTTCTGTGGAGGCACCAGGGCTGTTATTGTCAAGGGCCACGTATGTGTCAAGAGTCAGGACCACGATTCATTTGCAAATTAATAGGGCGAATTTCTGACACATTTTAAAAGGGAATTCGAGATAATAGGAGAGTTTGTGTCAAAGAGAGGAAAGGTAATTTGCATAAAATCATGCATTCAGTAAACATTTTCAACTAGAACTAAGAACATATTGTTTAGAATTAAGCATGTATTAGTAAGCATGGAAACTACAATGCCTAGGAGCCACATTTGGGTTTTAAAGATTTTTGGCTTATGATAAGAAGAAGCTTCTTTAACATTTCTTAGAACTCTGAAGATAGGACGAGTTGCTTTTGAGACAGTGAGTTCAGTATTCCTGGAGTCGTGGGGCAATAGCAAGCAGGGGTGCGCTGCCCTGGATACTCCAGCCCCGGGCGGCTCGCGGTACCCTGAGGCTCTCTCAGTGCCCTGGTCCCGCGGTTCTCAAAGGTGAGCTGCGTCAGCATCATCTGTGCGGTGGGTCATCCTAAGTGCAGGGCTTGTGAAAACACACATTGCTGTGCTCACACACTTTCTAATTCGGTTGATCTGTGTCAAGACCTGAGAATTTGGCTTTCCAAAGTCCCGGGTGATGCTGATGCCCCTGGATGAGGGAACAGAGTTGCAGGAGTTCTGCTCTGTCCTGCAACACTGTGTCAGACACGGTTACCACTTCAAACACGGACCTTGTCTTCAAAGGGTTAAAAGCATGAGCTACTGAATGAAAGACCAATGGCAGCAGAGAAAAAACTTTGATGACAGTTGTGCTGTGCTACAATGTGCATGGTTTTATTTCTGCTGCGTGGATGTCATCTAGACAAGAATTTGGAGTTTTTGTGCTGTTATTGACAGAATATTCTAAAAAGACTGTCATATGTTGTTGAACTTAATAAAAGTACAATGAATGTATATGGCAACAGGAAACTTGGAAAACAACTTTTAATAAGAAAGCCTAACTGTCAATTATAGGTTTTGAAATCTTGTTATTTACATAGGCAGTCTCCCTGGCACCATCCTACACATCGCAACTTCAGGTGTGCTAGTGACAGAGGCAGCCTGGTGACAGTTTTCAATATTTTGGCCCTTGTACGCTGTGAACAAACCTGTATGATTAAAGAATCTTAAAAGTTACAAGCCAGTGATATTTCCAAAGGTCAACCTGTCTCTTGAAATCCCCTTTTGGATACCATTAAATGCTGTGTTATGGTCGCAGTTCATTCTTGTCAGCCATCAGGAGAATACAGTCCAGATGCGGAGGGACTACATGCCCATGGATGACGAGATGCCGAGATTTTCGAAATAACAGTGATTGGAGATTAAATATTAAGTCTGCACAATGTCCAAGATAAAGCTCCGAAATTCTTTATGGTTATTCAGTTCTCATCATGTCACAACAGACATAACCCTTAAAATATTCACAGGTGTGGTATTTACTGAACGCCATTTAGTTTCCTCCAGCTCCCCAGGGTGGGGTAGCAGGGCAAGCCCATGAAACTGGTGAGAAATGAAAAGGCAGTTTCTGAGGTATAAAATGTTATGATATTTGATGTTGTGCAGAAATGGAAGTGTGGCTGCATCTTCTCTTGGCTCATGCCTGCCAGGCTGGGGGCATCCAAAGGACAGTGAGATTTAACAAGTAAAATTCTAAGAAGATTTGAATTTCCTAGAAGGTTGTTTAGAAATTTGCTTCTTTTAATAAGAAACAGCAATGCCTTTGATTTCCTCTCCAAATATTAAGTGAAAAATCTGAAAATATATTATATTTATAAAATATATGCTGTGTTGATGGAACTATGTCGTAAGCAATTCTTAACCATCCAGGAGCAAACTCTGCCCCAGCCTTTGCCAGCTGAAGTTCAGGCACCCCTGGAAAAGATTCGTGTCTATTGTTTGTGGGCCCCTTCCTCAAAGCCTACAATGACACCATTCGGTAAATAGTTGCCCATTAAATACTTGTAGAACTGAGTTACCAAATATATCATATAAATCTTTAATGATGAAAAATAGACTTATTAAAAATAGTTTAAAGAATTTACATTTTTAAACTTGATAATATTTTTAAAAGTATATTTATGAATCGTGGATTTGTCAGTCCATCCATAAAATTTCTCATGTGCTGTCTATCTTAAGTGTACGTGGTGCTGACTTTGCTTTGATCTGCATAATTGAGATTTAGCTAACATTTTCCAAATAGTGTGAGTCTAACCTGAAAATGTCATGTTTTCTTTTGAAGTTATGTGTTTTCGAGATTCCTAATTTAGAGCACATCAAGATTAACTTAAGCATTAAGAAAACATACAAAAGAAGTGTACTTTATTATTTGACAGACTGTCAAAGTCACCTGCAAGCAACATGCATTGTATGCGATAAGATGAATGACCAAGTTGGGAAAATGTCATTTACATTGAAATACTTCATTAAAGCTTCAACATATTTTTTAAAGATTGGATTTTATCAACTGAAAAAGCCAGAAGTCATGTTCATTTGAATTTTAATGCCATACATTTTTAAGTATTTATTGGGCAGTCAGTTTAAATTCAAGAACAAGAGTTTTCCTGGGAAAATAAGAGTGGTGATCTAATACTTTTCTTCCAGCTTTGAAGTGTGTTTAGTTTCGTATCTCCTATAATAATAAAAGCTTTAAGAATATGTAGCTCTGTGTGTGTGTGTGTGTGTGTGTGTGTGTGTGTGTGTGTGTGTTAGCTTGGAAAAGGTTCCACTTTTTTATCACAGGATTTTAACAAAGAGGTTGTCAAGATCGTCTTTGGAGATCATCATGTATATCAGACAGCCTTAATCAACGTGACAGGAATTTGTTATTCATTCATTCATTCTTTCAATAAGTAATGACTTCTTTCCTGCTCTGTTCCACTCTCTAAGGTTAACATAGTTGTCATCTTTTGCCTGTCTCCCCAAAATGGCAAAGGCTCTGCGGGACCACTGCAAACTTTCAGAGAACCCACAGTGCACTCGATCCTGCCCACTAGCCCTTGGCTTTGCCGACTCGTACTGGATGCCGAAGGAATCACCCTTCCTCGAGAGCCCCACTGTCTCACAGATGTACCATTATACAGAAATGATTATATGCTAAATTTAGATAATAAAAGGTTAAAGAATTAAAATATTTGAAATTAGAGGTTAACTTTCTGTAGAATTACACCTAGAACCGATATCCAGATCTGTGAAGAAAACAGAATCAGCCATCGACAGTGTCATTATACAGAAGTTGAGCTTGGTCACCACAATCCAATGATGATACTGTTACAATTCCAGACATTTTGAAAAGTCCTCATCTGTATTGTAGACCAGCACTGTCCAGCAGAAATTTCACAACATTGGAAATATTTTATATTTGCACTGTCTTATAGGACAGCTACTGGCCACATAAAGCTATTGAATGCTTGAAATGCAGCCAGGACAACTCAGGAACTAACTTTTAAATTTTATTTAATTTTTGCTAGTTTATATTTAAATTAAATAGCCACATGTGGTTAGTATCTACTGTATGAGACGATGCAGCTCTAGACCGAAAATTGGCTTTCGAATTCATTGAACAGTACAAAGCCAACTGTTTATAAAACTCTGAGGATTACCCCTGTCAATTTAGCCATACACATACATGAAACTAGCGCTGTCATAATCAAGATATGAAACATCTGCATCACTCTAAATGCTCTCTTGTGCCTCTTTGAAATTAACCCTCAATTTTAACCCCCAGGAAACATCGATCTGCTTTCTCTAACTACAGATTAGTGTTGCCTATTCTAGAACTTCATATAGATGAAATCGTAGTTTAGAGTCTTCTGAGTCTGACTTTTATCCACATATATGTGTATCAGTACTTCATTCCTATGTATTGCTGAATAGTATTGTTCCACTTTATGACTATACCACAGAGAGTCTGTGTCTTCCTCTATTGATGAACACTTGTGCTGTTTCCAGTTCTAGCTTATTATGCATAATACTTCTGTAAACAATCACTTACAAGTAGAGTGTGTGTGGGTGTGTGCGCATGTACACCCACTCACTTGTGTGTCTTCTTTTCTCTTGGGCTAATACCTCAGAGTAAAATTTCTGGGTTGCACAGTAAAATACCTTTTATGTTGGAAATTATATCAATAAATTGGAAAATTTTCTGGTTATTTTGTAGATAATTTAATGCAATGTCCAATAATCCTCAATGCCTCCATTTTAGAAATGTTTGTTTATGCTTCTTACTGAAGTACTTTTTCTTGTACTCTATTATGATAGTACTCTATGAAGTGATTTATTTTACCTATACTGTTCAGTCTGTTATGGGGATAGATGCAGTACAAAATAGCAAAACTGAAATCACAGTCCAAGGCTTATGCTATTTACAGTGTTGGTCCTCTCTCTTAATTAATATAGAAAAATTACTTTTAATTATAGGATATGTATTCAGGAAATTTTAAAGAATTTTATAGTTTCGGAAGTATTTTCCCAGATATCACATAATTTCACTGCCACTTCATTCATTTCATCAACTGCTAATACAACTGGTTTATTTCCCACAAAGTATAATAGTGATATTAAATGCTAAGCCTTTAATTAATATGATTTTTTCAAAACCCTAACATTTGCACCACAAATATCATGAACAATGTTAGACTTTGTCACTGTAAGTTGGCTTCCCCCCTTTCTACAAAGAAGGCATAGATGGCATCTCAAAAGATGCAGAAAAGATGATGAAATGCCTTGTTGAGAAGTGTCCAGGCTGTGCGAGTGACAGCAGCTCAGTTGTTTATTGCAGAACCCCCACTTCCTGGCAGCTGGCTAATTTTTATCCCAAAGATGTCTGTTTTATCTTGGCTCCCATTTTTCAATGACATCATATTCAAATGCTTGGGATTAGAAGCAAGAAACATAATCTTCAGCTGCCAAAAATTTAAAAACATTTTAAAGGTAAACACATTCTGTACAAACTATTAAACACACAACATTGCTTGTCCCGCTGGAGGGTCAGCACCGCATCCGTCAGCTCCCTTCCTCAACCCGCTTTTACCTATGCATTTGCGATGGTGCAATGTTTCCTTCCTTTGGTTTTCATGTGGACAGTCAGCAAGTAAGACAAATTGACTTGTCTTTCTGATTTACACACAGGCCCTTTTGCACAGAGTGCATTTGTAAGGGTTCAGAGTTACTAATGTTAAAAATGTGGAATTCCAGTTTTAAGGTCTGACACAGTTTGAAGGAACACTAATAGATCTGGAAGCTTTGTGCTGCACAAACCCCCCGTCCTGACTTACACAGAATAAGATGAAATAAGCATGATTTTCTCCTTTTCTCCACTGTTGTCATCTTCATCCTACTATGATTGTTTACAAATAGCTAGATTTGTGAAAGCCTACAGAAAAGCAGCGGGATCAAGCCCAGGAAAATGAGTCTCTGAGTTGGAGCACAACAAAAAGACCTTCCTAGGCCTTTGACATTTCCTCTTGGAGGTCTCGTCCCCATGATATCAAATTATTTAAATTCATGCCATCCCACATCCAACTGTGATTTATATGGTACTGTTTCAGAGTTTAATTGAGTTGCAGTTGACTAGTTGACATCATGAGATAGTGTGTAGTTAGTTAATTAAACATGTGCTGACTTTTTTTGTTTTGTAATTTTCAATTTCTATTTTGGAGTCTGTTTTATCCATCCCCTTGCCCCTGGCCCTTAAAACACACACACACACACACACACACACACACACACACACACACACAACAACGTATTTATCCTAGACACTGTCTGAGCAAAACCTAACGGAGGAACAGATCCTAAGAAAGGACACGAGGAATAAAAGGGATTTTGATGTATAGTCATATAATCTGTCTGAAGGTGATTCCCCAATTTTTCTAACTTTGATCTCAGCCATTGCTTGCTGGAAAGCCTTAAACAATTAGTTCTGTTTGTTCTTTTCTCTTCTCTTCTCTTTTTGTTTCTTTTTTTTCTTTCTTCTTTCTTTCTTTTTGATTTTCTCTTTCTTATTCCCTCCCTTTACTCCTTGCTTACTCTTTTTTCTTTCTTTATCTTTTTAATAAAATGTTTTTGCTTATAGCAAAATACACATAACATGAAATTTACCATTATAACCATTTCTAAGTGTACAGATCAGTGGCATTAACTGCATTCATACTGCTGTGCACCCATCACCACCATTCATCTCCAGGGCTCTTTTCATCTTGGAAAACTGAATCTTTGCCCATTAAAAAAATTTCCTGTTTCCCCTTCCTCCAAACCCTGGCAAGTGCCATTCCACTTTCTGTCTCTAGGAGCCTCATCTGAGGAGAATCATACAGTATGTGTCTTTTGTGACTGGCTTATGTCACTTAGCATCCTATTGTCAATTTGTCCATATCACAGCATGTGTAAGAATTTCCTGCCTTTAAAGGTTGAATAATATTCTACCGTATGGATATACCACATTTGCTTATCCATTCATCTGTTTGACGGACACTGGGTTACGTCCATGTTTTAGTCACTGTGAATAATGGTGAAGTGGTTTTGTTTCTCTTTTTTCTTTTTCTTTCTTTCTTTTTTTTTTTTTTTTTTTTTTTTTTTTTTTTTTTTTTTTTTTTTTTTTTTTTTTTTTTTTTTTTGAGACAGAGTCTCACTCTGTTGCCCCGGTAGAGTGCCGTGGCATCAGCCTAGCTCACAGAACCTCACACTCCTGGGCTCAAGCGATCCTCCTGCCTCAGCCTCCCCAGTAGCTGCAACTACAGGTGCACGCCACCATGATGGGCTCGATTTTCTGGATTTCTCTTAGCATTTCTTAAAGGTCTAATAGTGATGGACCCTGTCAGCTTTTGTTTATATGGGAATATCTTAATTTTTCTTTCACTTTTAAAGGATCATTTTGTCAGATATAGGATTCTTGGTTGACAGTCTTTTTTGGTTTTGATTTTTTCCTTTCAGCACTTTGAAAATATGGGCTTTTTTTTTTTTTTTGTCTCCAGAGTTTCTGATGAGAAATCTGTTTATAATTGGATTCAGGATCCCTGTGTATGATGAGCGGCTTCCCTCTTGCTCTTCTCAGGTCTCTCTGTTTGTTTTGCCTTTCAATAATTTGATGATAACATGTCTCAGTGTGTGTCTCTTTGAGTTCCTCTTACATGGAATTCATTAAGCTTCCTGGATACTTATCTTTGTGTCTTTTATCTAATTTGGAAGTCTCTGGCCACTGCTTTTTTGAATATTCTCTCTCCCCCTTTCTCTTTCTCTTCTCCTATCAAACCCCCACGATGAATATGCTGGTCCAGGCAATGATACCCCAAGGCCCTCAGACCCTGGTCACTGGGCTTCAACCTTTTTCCTTTCTGTTCGTCAGACTCAAGAATTTCAATTATTCCATCCTCAAGCTTCCTAATTCTTTCTTCTGCCTGCTCAAATCCGCCTTTGAATCCCATAGTGATTTTTTTTTTCAGTATTTATACTTTTCAGCTTTAAAATTTCTTTTCAATTTCTTTTCAGGTTTCCTACATCTTTTGACATTTCCGTTTTGTTCATGCATTGTTTTCATGACATTTTCCACATCTTCCTTTAGTTCTTTGGCCATCTTTAAGACAGTTGTGTTAAAGTCTTTGTTTCTTAATCCCATCATCTGGTATTTCTCAGAGGCAGTTTCTGTTGATTTTTTTTTCTTTCCTTTTATTTCCTGTTTCTTTGTATGCTGCTATGGACTGAATGTTTGTGTCTCCCCAGGATTCATATGTTGAAACCCAATAGGATAGTATTTGGAGGTGAGGTCTTTGGGAGGAAATTAGGGTTAGATTAGGTCATAAGGGTGAAGTCTTAAGGGTGGGATTAATGCCCTTATAAAAAGAGAAAGAGACATGAACTCTCTCGCTCCACCACGAGAGTATATGGGAAGAGTGCCTTCTACTGCAAACCTGTGAAAAACGCTCGCCAAGAACTCAACATACCAGCGCCTTGATCTTGGCCTGCCAGCCTCAACCCCCAGAGCTGTGAGAAATAAGTGTTCTTTGATTAAGTCACCCAGTCTATGGTGTTTCGTTATGGCAGCCTGAGCAGACTAAGACATATGCCTTGTGATGTTTTGGTTAAAAACTGGACATTTGAATCAAATAATGTGGTAAGTGTGGAAACCAGATTACCGCCTTCCTCAGGGGTAATCTGTGTTTTGATTGTTTTTTGATGGTTATCAGCTATTTCTGTGTTAACGATTGGTCTGACGTGTAAACTTGAGATCTTCTTGGGTCTTTGTGAACCTATACCTTTCCCTGTGCTTGCATGGTGACTTCCTAAATCCCTCTGTGTATGTGGATGTTTTATAGTGCCCTAGGCTTTAATGTGTGGGTCCTAAAATAGGAAATAAAGATAAAAATGAAGACGGAGCACAAAAAAAAAATGATAAAAGAAAAAAACTTTGGCTCTTAAATGCCATGGAAATCACTTTAGCCCTGTGGGGAGGAACTTAAAAGTGTAGAGAAAGAGATGAAAAAATATCTGCCCACCTCTGTATCTGCACCTCTGTGATCGGAGGCAACAATTAGTATAAGAACACAGAGCCGGATATTTGGGGGGGTCTTTCTTGCCCACG